>LUCM01007970.1:0-58723 GCA_008360955.1 Fasciolopsis buskii
ACAGAGAGAGTTCACACAAACACATTTACACTCAAGTGGAATATACGGACAGCATGCTAACTAAACTCAGTTAACAGCACACATATACAAATATAATCAGGACTGTAGCATCACTATTTCTCCACTCTCTGAAATGAGTACTTCTTACCAATTTCTGTTATTAATAATTATACGAGATGCTCTACTGCCATACAACAAAATCTCAAATTTGTCTATATAGTGGAAAACCACTCATGTCCTCTCAAAAATTGCAGTTCTCATTGTCGCCGCGAACAGCACACAGTCTCCCAGCACAAATCAATCTATACCGAGTAAATTCAGTTGAGTAAATCAGCGGCACGAATTTTGTCTTACCTCTGGCATGAGTGTAAATATCTGCTTCCAAATCCACGAACGCCAAATTCAGCACGAAACCAACTGTTATATACTAGAATGCACCCCCGCTTCACAATTCGCGAAACTCAGCTATTCTCAGCAAATACACTCGAAATACCAGGATAATCAATGAAACTGTCCATCGAAATGTGATACGACACATCCAATGCATGCCTATTTAAAGGCCACCTCGCCTAGAGTATGATACACACGCCCGATATTACTAACCTGCCAATTCACTGATACTCCGAATGAGCACACACACAACACACGATTTTTCTCCTCGTTCCGAAAGCCGAGAGACACGGAATTTTATCGTCCTAATTTCCCTAGAGTCGATCGGGAACCCGCATTATACGACCAATGCACGTAAGACCGACATGGCATCACCTGCTACGAGTAAGTGCTCTGGAGCACACTTCAATTCTCCGTCGTACGCGACTAATATCGCAGTATAATCAAACTAACTAACAATAGATACCAGACAATAACCAGTCTACTTAACGTAAAGTTGTCCTTCTTTCTGATTATCTCAGTTTATAAAGCCCTAGTATCTACGAGCCCTGGAAAAGCAGGCAACTGTTCAACCTGGGCTGGTTCTTTACGCGAGATCGTGAAATTTGAACTGCTTCACAACCTTGTCTCAGCGACCAAAATTGGAAATAGCATTCAACTGAACTCTAGTCTTGGAGCTTATTCACACATGAAAAGAAGTTATATACACCTCGCCACATGATTAACATTTCCCAAGGTGAAAGCAGCCAAAATGTTACCAGTGGACTGTTTAAATCACAGTGTAAGCTAAAGCTTAGTTTTCCGGAGTCGCAAAATACCGTGAGGCATACAAAAAGCAAGGTCGTGGGTTGCCTCAATTTAAATTTCTGCCAACCAGTTCAGATACTAGACCTCAGTTCACAAAGGCAGTGAAAGTTATTCAACTGTATTAAGTCGCATCGTAATAAAAGTCGAAAGCAACTCATGGTGACACATCAAAGGCCTTTTGGAGTGGACGCCGATTACAATAGGCCGATAAAATATAACATTCTAAACCACCTGAATTTTACATGGCCATAAAAACGTTTACGTTATCTTATTGATCCTACTTACATTCGTACATGAGCAACGGCACAAACGGCGCGACGGTACGCTCTGTCCGCGTTAAATGAATTGACAGTTGACTAATGAAGTTTTCAAAAATGCATACTGAGTGGATACTTCGATTTTGTACTACGTGTTTTAGGTGATGCCTACCTGGAAAAAGCACGCGACTGATCATTCCAGGTATAACCATGATGAAAAACGGCAAAATTTTGATGGCTCCCGCCATTAATGTAGCCCCTTGCGCGTGCGACAGACTTTTGGCTGCCAAAGCACGTTGAACCATCATCTAAAAATTACAACAAATATCACTATTTCAGGAGACATTAATAGAAAAGCAGTGCGAAACCAAATGTCAGTTGGAATAACACATTACGAGAGGAAAAACCGCATAAGGCGTCGGTGACCAGAGGCATCTCGTACTCGAAAACTAGTGCCAAGCCTTCAATAGAAACTTACTTGGTCAGCACACCAGTACCAAATTGAAGCTGGTGTCTGTCCTAGAAGGAATCCAAGCCACGGCATATCAGGATCGTTGATTTCTCGAAGAAGACGAAATGCTTTTGGTGACGGCAGGCCACATTTTAAGCGGGCAAGATCATTCGAGTGACTAGCCAGTTCCAGTAGTTCCGTTCCGTTGGTCTGATGGTACGCGTTCACCAAGTTAACTAGCAGTTCGCTTCCTTGCATAGTTGAGGCGTTCACGTATGCAATTGAACTTCCGTAAGAGTTAATTAGTCCGCCAAATCCACCAACTCGGACGAAAGCTGCAAATAGATAGGCGAATTACGTGATTGAAGGGATGTTACCAAAATCCGTGACTGCTTTATGGACCAAAAGAATGGGGGACCAACTCAAATACTTTGTCAGCGAATAGGAACCACAGAGTTGAACGTTACAGAAAATTCGAAAATAGGACATAGTTTCATTCAGATAAAGATTTCCATAAACAGGAAAGCATTTGTTTGACTCAACAAGCAGATAAAACAAAATAAAGCTGCATTATGCCGAAGTGCAGAGAAATAAGATTTTGAACAGTAAGGAGTAGATGTAAACACTATTTAGTGCGTTCGTTCTATGGAGGACAGCCAGCTTCTGATACTGTTTTAAAATAAAATTATCACAAAACTAGCTTTTGTTTGTAACGGTTTATTCGACTATAGCGTTGGATACACCAGAATATTTAGATATTTTAATTGTCTTACGAAAAATTGAAGGCATTCCACTAGAGGGTGAAAAATCACTGGGAAGCAGAATTGGTGGGAGATGTGGTTAGTTAAATATTTTAAAATGCCAATCTAAGGAAATGAATGTATTTCCAATTGTAGGGGGAAGTAAAGCAAATTCTCAAATTCACAAATCGTCTTTTAAGCCTCTACGGATCAAGACACAATGTGTAACCAGCTGACGTCGATTAATCTTTTGTGGAAAACGAGGTAAATATATATATATATATATATTTATATATATATATATATATCACGATTTCACGTAGTTCATCACCCCTTAGAAAAACGGAGTAATTTTAAGCTTAGTGGCATTCACTATGAGACAATGATACCAGGAACAATGAATAAAATAACCTAACTTGCTTCGAATTCCTTTGACCCTATCACCTTCCAAAACAATACCCTTCCATTGCAAGGCAATCGGTTATAACTTTATGTGAAACGTTCCCTAAATTGAAGTGAGGCCACTAATGTCGACAGTTTACAAGTAAAAATACCTGGCCAACTGATCACGTTTTATTCGTAATCATGTTAACATCAATGGATTTAATAGAATTTACAGCAACCTAAATACATTTACGAGGACTACAAAAGAGCGGACCACTTGTAGTGAAGCTTTTTGTTACTGGAATATCAACAACCAAAAATACTAAAGCAATTGGAATCAGTCTGGCGTATAATCTCTGACAAATTCACCATCACGTAAGCAAACCGTAGTAAGTCCGTCCAAAAAAATCCACTCTAACCAAATCAGTTGTGCAACAGAACTTTGACGCAATAAAGTCTTTCTTGGCGTGAATTGAGCTCGTGCAATTTGTTACGAAGTTTAGATCACTCAAAATTTATTGCTTATGCTCTACGATGCCCATGAAACGAGAGACCAAACAAAGTTACCAATGAGTACATCCGATGCTTAATGACAGCTCTCAGCTTTAACCAGAACTGTTCAGCGGGTGCAACCGGCAATCTGTACTGTTGCACATTACCTCCAACTGCTTCAACAAATGTAGATTTCGATCAACAGGGTTCATTAATATTCCACTATTGACCGAAAGTCACAGAAAAATGTTTTTGGACCGGGGACTTTGTTGTTTAGTAGAACGAATTATTTGGAAAGATGGATAATTATATTTTGATATTCAAACGTGCTTGCCAAAGAGGTATTGCTCATTTAAAACAAAAAATGATATATGGCAAAACGCAAAACAATAGATGTCGAATAGGCCCCTGGATGTTGTAGCACGTTGATTATTCGAGAGAACATTATTGGTAGTAACATTCACCTAGTAGCTCCAATCCAACACATTTCGGCTAGTGAATACAAACTACATATATATTGTATACTTGTACATATATTTGTATACCATATTTTTTATTTTCTACAATGCTTAAGAAAACAATTACTCCAATCCTATGACCATAAAATGATACTCCAAACAAACAAAAAACGATTTACGAAGCAATATGCACGTGAACAGGGATTGTATTCGTAGAAACTTACACAAGATAGCCAATACAACAGCACCAATAATCATAACGAAGAACTGTAGCGTATCCGTGTACATTACAGCCGCCAACCCTCCTGTAAAATGGATAAATTAAATGCAGCTAGTCATGAAAACCGAAGAATATGCCACCTTTGACTATTCACTTTTAATCTAAGAAAATTGAAAAGTTATTTTTTAACTATAGACACAACATTTTATGCCCGGCATGTGCTGGTCGGAAATAAGGTGAACTCAAGCTAATCAAGCGGATGTCTCGAAACAAACAGCTGCAGTATCGACAAGTCTGTGGGTTGTTCCACGGCAAGCGTTCCTTTAATTAAATGTCAACAGTCCGTTAGCGGTCTTATAACGTGGCAAATGTGGCCAGAGATATCTCCTCCCCGTGCCAGCTGCCTATCCACATAACGGTTTTGAGAATCACCAAAAAACAACTAATAATGCGATGGAAGAAAATCATACGATATACAAACTAATGCCTCGTATTTCCGCGGCTGTAAAACTATAACAAAACTTGGCCATTAGTAATATGCTATAAATCGGTCGGTCAACGGATATTACTGGTAATTAATCCTAAGTACTTGTTGGGACATTTCAAAAATCAAAGATTCAGAAACTTTCCTATCAGAGCCTTTCTCTTGCAGTAGTCTCACGTATTTTCCAATGGGTTCAAAAATGGGAGTCTGCATAGTCAGGAGAGATGGTTTATCTCGCCAGCGTTCTTGCAACAATTCACGCTCTAAGGGAGGGGCGTTGTCATGTTGGAAGATTAGCCTTACTATTCCGAACAGGCAAGTTGTTCGGTCTATAGATTTTCTTACATTATCCGATTTCCGTACAGCATAGGTAGTCTCCGTCGTACTCACACGTTTGAATCCACATTGCCGATCTTCTCTATTCGACCTTCGGTATTTCAGCAACGGATACCATTGTCATTTTTATTCCCTCCATTGCTATGATTTAAAATTGTCCTTTCTTCAACCATACACAAATGGATGCGCAACAAACCGGATGTCAGAAGTAGCATCTGCGCAACACATGTCCAAATGTCTACGTTAATTCGTAGCACCTACCAACTATCCAAAAGTGGGACAAAATCAGTTCACTCAATTGAAGTGGCCTATCGGGATGTGACACTGAAAGTAGCTTTCCCAAACTGCATGACACAAGGCGTGATGACTGTTTCTAAGACTGCATGGCAGGTTTCACAGAAATTCAGCAATTTGCTGTGATGCATTTCTGGCGCTGCGAAGCGCATTAAATCACGATTAAAGTATGGAGTTTTTGCGTTACATGTTTGTTTTGCCATTTCGTGATAGCTTAGTAAGTCTGGTAGTCAAGTATGGTTGGCTGTTTTTTTGAGAGCCTGTGCACAGACATTGGATGTCCATCACTGTTAAACAAAAAAGTTGGCTTGCCGTTTTACTGTTTCCGCCATGCCACAAAACGTCACCTTGCCACGTTTTAAGAAAGAAAGGTTGTTCATATTCAGAAAACGATATACTAGCATACAGCGCGCAGTTGTACTCATTTAAGTAGCTTATGTTTAAAACATAACCGCCAATACTCAAAGCTTTTGAAGTCTCATCGCTCCAACATTTTGATCAGAGCAAGAAAGCTCACAAAATGTTTACACCTCCAGTGTAATAACGGATGTCAAGGTAGGTATAGTACAGCCTGGGTCACTCTGATTTAAAAAGCGTTCGGCAAGTGTCCTAGTAAACAAGACATAGTTTGTGGATTTTTCCAACTAGCGTCACATTCGGCATCCGTTACAGAAAGCAGTTGGTCACGTTTGCTGGGTGAAGTAACGAGGAGGAGTGACCGTTTGAAAAATGTTCACTTTTGGTGGACGGCACTGATATGATTTTGGGAAGGAGGAAGTCATTGCCGATGACCATGTATCGCAATTCATCTATCAGCCTTAAATGGGGATTAAAGTGCAACGGTCTATGCAAACATGATCGAATGCTCCGCTTGTCAGCAAAGAGGTGAGTGGAATTACGGAAGATGCCACTATAAAATGACCCATTTTGAACAAAGGAATTAAATATACGGGCATTTAACAAACCAACACGGTTTTTTGTCCTCGGCATTTCACGTTTGATGTTTAACAATAACTGACAGATACATGGGGATGTCACACTGAAATGCCCCTCCGCTTCCAGCAATTGAAAAGATCTACGTCAAGCTGTTCGACGCCGACAAGGTTGAATGGGGAAAACGTTCACCAAAGGTTTAAGATTTTTTATTATGAAGTATTACCTTTGACCTAACAACGGAACAACTTTGTGGAAACTAAGAACTTCCATTAGGATACTCGGAAGCACTCACTATACAGAAGTCATCACGGTTAAGAACCGTAAGCAGTACATACACACTGTGACCAAAATGGAATTGTAACTCGGAGTGAATAATGGTCGGTAAAACTCTTAGCAATTAGGTTGGCTTCCTATCGTTTTTGGTAAGCACAAAACAGTTACAGTGGTTTCATGGTTCTCAATGTTAAACCAAGTGTTCACAGCGTATAATCAACAACTTCACAATTTATTACCAAACTACCTTTAACATATTATTTGTGTGTAAAAAGAAGCGCTGTAACAAAGGGAATATACATTTGTCAAAAACTGCATTTCCGGAAAATATGACGAGCCCAAATTTTGGTTGCCGCAAACAATTTCTTAGGCCACTAGTTCAACCACGTCAATGCGCTCTTGAAGACGTTGGACTAAGGTAACCGAAAAGTTATTCCACTACCTTGTCTACCAATAATGTTGCTTTTGGTGATTGCATTTCGCACACGACAAATTAAATGACACATTATTTTGTGACTTCTTTAGCGATGAACTCAAATACGATGCGGAGGGCAATGCGAGAAAGTCTTTTCCAACTTCATTCTTGTGCCTCACTAGAATCTTATTTGAATCATTAGGAGCGTGAATAGATGATAAATCTATTTAAGAATCACATAGTGATTCGTCGGGGGATTTTCGTCTGTCGGAACAGAAGAATACCGAGTACACATACCTGAAGAGCGGCAATAACCACGAAACCGTTCGCGTGCTTCCAGTGAAATTTCGTTCATCCATCCATAGGCAAAACATTCTACTGAGAAGAAAACCCAGCTTATTCTCGTGCACTCATTCAACCAATACATTAAACATAACAGGGTGATGAAACTTGTAGTATGCTCTATTTCTTACCGAGCACGGTTATTAGGGTGGTCAAACCCAGCTGAAGGAAAATCGACCACCAAATGTTCCAGTTAATGGCTTCCGCAAGAAACAACGCACCAGAATACAAGTTGACCTGTGGATGTTTGGTTACAAAAGAATTCTTTGAAATAAAACATGAGAATAGGTGGACTGGGAAAAAAAACGTTTTAACCTAGCTTCCGTGTTCTGACATCGAATAATAACAGACAAACAAACCAATTGAGACAATTTACACTAAATGAATAAAATGAACTTCATATTTACCAAAATCTATATGACTGATACAATCAGAATGGGTTTTGTAAGCATATTTCATAAACGTTGGATCCAAATAAAGCACTGGGGTGCGTAGAGCTCATCGTAGTTTAATCTGCCACATTTATGAACACATATGTCTTCCGAAAATAAGACTAAATCATGCCCAAAAGCTAGTCATAAACTACTTGTATTTTATTTCATCTCAGCGAGCGTAACCTAAGCATTCACGCGATTTTGTTCAATCTTAAAAACAAAACTTCAAATCATTTTTACAAAACAAGTCACAGTTTCACTTGATATTTTTTATATCTGCACACTAAATCTAATTTACTAAGGACTCTAACAGTCAGCCGGACAATGCTCAAAACCAAAACGTCCTTGCATTTACCTTAAGTGTCTTCTTTCAGGATTATGCATAGATCGATGGGCGTAAGAAGCAAATCGCACTAACCAACTTGATACTCCAAAAATAAAGGGACACTAAATTGATTCTCCCATCTTTATTTGTTCATGTTTTGGTCCCAGTGCATATTTTTGCAAGCAAATATCTTATTAACGTGACCGATGGGATAAATCCTTATTACCCTTTACGATTCGATACCAATGACCACAACAGAAACGTGATCAGGCACTGTTAGTTTATCGCCAGCCAACAATGACAACTCTGGTCCTATGGAGGGAGAGTATTCATTTACTTCTGTTTAAAAATAAAGCGGTCTTTCTCAGTGGACGAACAGTAGTTGTTAATAACAAAACGCCAGCCTTCCAGTTGGACAGGCGGATTAAACAATGGGCTCCTTACAGTTCTTTGGCAATGCCTTCAGTGGCCACAGTGGTGGTAAAATATGTTGAAGACGGTTGTGAGAAACAAAGTTCAACGGCATAAATGGTATTTCGCTTGCTGCCCATAACCACATGGCTCATATTTCACAAAATAACAAGATGTAATCGCAAAAGTAGAATGCGGACAAGAATAACATTTGGATTTCTTGTTCCATTGACCCTTCTTTAAAACAATCTCATTTCCAGTTTTCTTACTACAACAGCATTGTAGGCGTATTATTTGGCATTAGAATCACCTATGCACATAAAATATGATAGGGAGATATAATGTAATTGGTCTACAAATTTTCATATCTTTATAGCAAACTTTCTAAGCAATATTCATTTGTCGCTAATCAGCGAACTAATAAATCAAACATGTTTTACAAAACGTGAGTGATTTTTTCACAGAAGAATTGCGAATACCTTTTAATTAAACATCGAAAATTCTTAGGAATCACTTACGGATATTTTCGTGAACACGTACAAAATAAGTGAAAGTCCGGAAAGATAAATTTGAATCCTAGATCCACCAAATCGCTTTCTCATAAATTCCGGCAGTGTACAAACCTAGAATAGAGGTAGTGTTTTTCATTGCGGAGAGACTCACTCCACTTGATATGTAAACTGGAAGGAAAACCCATCCGAGAAGCTGAAGTAATATCGTTGCCTGTCAGGAGAGGTAAAAGCAAGACGGAAGCGCCGACAAAATGAGACAACCCGGAGTTTTTAGTTAGCTATTTTCATAATAGCGGGTTTATAAAAAAAATGATGGCATGTTCTGGATGGAAAACCACTGACGTTTCTGCAACGTCAAAAGTCAAAAGATCCCATTCAAAAGTGAGAGAGCTATTTGTAAATACATTTATGACAGAGTAAATAATAAAGTAACTTCTGAAACAAATGATCTACATTCCGATGATTTGCCGGGGTGGTTACAGTACAAAATAACAGGCAACTAAAAGTGCCGCTCTTTCTTGAACCGTACGCGAACAGAAGACCTACCACCACAAGAAGACCGTTTCGGTTTGCACTCCAGAGAACATTCATCCGGCAATTAATCAAGAGCGGTTAAACATATACTAAACTGTCCAGCTTTCCGTTTTAGCTCTATTCTGTCAGACTGGAGGAAAGGGATCACCAGGAAACCATATTAGGATAATCCTTGTTTGTGACTGCTCGCTATATCATGCTTATATTATGCTTAGAGCAAATCTTGAAGATATAAGGTAAAAATTCAGTCGTAATTACCCAGCAGGTATGTATGACAGCGCACCGCGTAGTGAACGGATGCTTTGACGATGTAAGACAAGTAAACATGATTACATTTAGATTTTGGTGACATTGACGGTAATGGTAGGAAAAATCGTAAAATAATACTGTTTGGATGCATAAAAATTCTAATTTGTTGCTTTGTTCAATCTCAAACGGCTCCTGCTATGGGCCGAGCGGAACTATCTCTAAAATATTTAAGGGCTAAATGAAAGCTAGGAACAAGTTTTGTTTCTGGGGTAGGCAGGGTTTCTGATTAAAAAGCAACAATTTAGATTGGAGCTAGATTAGGCTTGCAATCACATTATAAAATTTAATATCGATACTTCTCGATGAACACCGCTGTAGTGTTCTATCCAGAAAACATTCCTTACTTTTGTTGATAATTATTTTGTGATCATTTGTAGCTGTTAGCAGTTAACTTCAGCTCCAACGCTGACGATAATCATTTTCAATTTTTGTAACCTTTCCATAAAATCAAAGCAGTAGATGGCTTATTAACTCAGACTGTGAAATTTTAGTTAGCATCAATTCCATATATGACTTCTTCACCGTAAATTTTGCCACTGAATTTAACAAACGCAACTGACATTTGACTTTATTAGTTAAACCATTGCTTATTAGCAGCTACCTTTGACACCAGAAGGTGCTACACCTCACGCTTTGTGGAGCAACGCAGCGTTATTAGGCTGAATAACTTGCTGCTCCAAAGAAAAGCCTAAAGAGACCCAAAAATTACGAATATCTGATAAGCAGAATCCACTTTACTTCTGTTTAGCCAGCTGGATAGTGCCAAGCCTACAAATGAAACATGGGTCCTTAAAAATAAGCGATAACGTGAGGGCCGAGATCGTAAGAGCTAACATGCGTAATGAACTGTGTATAAGGTTTCTTTTTACTTCCTTCTTGTTTATTGTTTTTCTCTTCTACCGCAAACTTGATGTCACTTTAACTGTAGGCAGATCTATGTTAACAGTCTACGAGCAGCCATTAACTGGGTTTTCTTTTCTAATCAGCCGTAGAAAAATGGTCGTGCAATAGAATTGAAAATTCCGTGGGAAGGCTATCGACTCACTCAGACTTGATGAATTCACTCTTCCTTGCTGTTTGTTAGCCACAAAATAAAATTGCGTCAAAGTATAGTTAAAGTTTGTTAATAATGTGAATAGTAAACCGACTAACGCAGGCTATTTCAGTGTTTTACGTGACATATGTACCTTATCCTTGAACATAAACATATGCGCCGAAGTTGTTTAGGACGACAGAAAACCGTTGTTTCTGAACGCGAGAAGTAGACGCAGTTGGTCGAAATAAAATGTCATAAGTACATCCACATGTTATTATACACATTTCTGTGTAAAGTAACAGTTCGTAAATTTTGAATAACTGAAACATTTTGTAAGACATTTATAAATGTATTGCCTTCATGTACTTATCTCTAACACCTAGATAGAATTCAATGCTTAAGGATACAGCCACGAGATGAGAACACTTGGTACTTTAGCAGCACAGGAGTGTACTCCAAGGGACACTAATCCTTGAAAGAGGTACTCGTGTATTTTTTAAACTACTGTAGTTGTATATTAGGATCATGTTTGCTGGGCCGAATTAGTGTTCCAAATAGCCTAGAATGCCTCATTCGGTTGCAAAAAGCGCTGAAAGTTATTGGGTCTTAATTTCGTTATTAAATAGTTTTTCGCTCATGCACAATCATTCTCATGAAAAACGATATATCCCTAAAGATAGTTCCGATTGTGATTTGATATGTACGGTTGATGACCATTAATGATTCTCAAGACTGGTTTTTGAATAAGTTCTTCAATTCTTTATTTTTCTTTTGCACTTCCGTTAGCACAAGAGGACTACCTAGGAGCTGCACTTTATTAACGCCCAGTCAGAACAAGGGGCGGTAGACAGCCCCTCAAAAGGCCCATTGGGTACGGTCTCCTCAGGTGTTTTAATCTCGCAGAATTTCCTGCTAGATTTGTTGATAAAACGGTAAATTGGTTTTTTGTCATGCTCATGTTTTGACGACGAGTTATTCTTTGGTGGGTTACTGCTAAACGTCTAATCAATCACCTACTAGTGTACGGTTGTACTTTGTTAATGTCTATTGCCGTTGTTTACATTATTGCAACGTCTTTACTTATGCTTCTTCTCCTTAACCAAGGCTTCTTCACTGGTTTTAATGAGGTCTAGTTGTGAAGGTCATCGCGTCACGTAACTTGCTTGTCAACATTTGCTAGCTGTGAGCTGCTTCGCGTGCAGCAGTTTTTATCTATTTTTGGTTAACTAAAGCATCAAATGGCTTTAAAATAACATCCATAATTTCCAGTTAAGTTATGAGATAATTAGGGTAATAAAATTGTTTCAGCTGGACCTTTCCCTCTGCCTTATGTGTAATATATGCACACAGCTTGTTTACGAATTGCCATTGCTATTATTTCATGTTCCATTGCCATCTGATATTATCAATACTTATTAGTCACATTTGTTTTGAATTTAACTGAGCTACATCAGTGTAGAATCTCATTGGGCAAACCATTATCCTATTTTAACGTGAGAATTATTTGCGCCATGAACTTTGTAAGTCAAAATAGTAAATGCCACGCCAAACTTAGGAGTCCTGTTACTATGTGTAGACAACGCGGGAGAATTTACTGTAGGCATGTGGAGTAAACGCATAACACAAACAGCAAAACGCTGTTGAAGAATCATCTATTTAGCCCCTAAATAAGCACCCAAAACGGACGGAAAATATTTAACAACAGCGCCCGCTTCGAATATAAGGCGGACGATTTGAGGGACAACGTGTTGCTTGAGATGTAAAAAATGTAAGTTCTCACTGCCTGCATGGCTGACTAATACAAAGAGTTCAAAAACCAACAAAGCAGATCAACGGAGAGCCAAACCTTCCGCTTGAGACGATCAAAGAGCTGAGACCTCGAGGTGTTTTGGGCCTCCGCTCTTTGTTTTGCAAAGCAAACAGCTCTTCAAAGGTAGCAAAACCAATTTCACACATATAATTATCATATTCGATTAAAAAAGAAGTTCTATTTCAAAAACACGCTGGCTCACATTGAGTTCAAAGGCACCAACACCAAAGCCGGACGCCGCTCCCGATCCCGACAGACCAATGAAATGCTCACTACCAATATTGCTAGCAAATAAAGATG
Source organism: Fasciolopsis buskii (assembly GCA_008360955.1). Classification (NCBI taxonomy): domain Eukaryota; kingdom Metazoa; phylum Platyhelminthes; class Trematoda; order Plagiorchiida; family Fasciolidae; genus Fasciolopsis; species Fasciolopsis buskii. The sequence goes on from LUCM01007970.1 coordinate 12,951, forward strand.
CACCAACCTTTAACAGGAGATTACTGTGAAAAGTAGTCTTACCGGTAACCATGTCATAAATCTGCCAGCAAGGAAAAATCCACTAACGGTCCCTCTTTTCGATGCAAACATCGACTAGAGATTAAAATTACTACTTGAAACTTACAGCAAAACCTGCCACCAACACTCCAATGAAATAGAGGATCAAAACTGCGATGTCGAAACTATCTATACGAACACCAGACATAGCGAGCTCATGAACTGGCCGCAAACTTGAAAGGCCGCTCTTTGGTTGACATTGAGTACTTCTTACGTCATGTTGCCTCAATGCATTATAACACGGCAGGTTTTTATGCGCGCCCATCATATACACAAAAGACAACACCGCATTGATTAAAGTTAGATTAGCTCAATATATATAGAAGTCAATCAATTCTGTGGAACGTTTTGGGTGATCACAACGCCTCTGGTTTTTTCGCTGTATCGGTCCGTGCGCATGTTCTCATCATTTCGGCTCAGTTTTCACAAGACATTGTTGACTGCATTGGCCAATCAATTCTCAGATTTGGCAAATGCTGCTGGCGTTTGCGTTCTCCGGTTCCGACATGGGTTGTCCTCGAACTCCCATGGCTTCTAAGACGAGAAAGTAATCTCTTCACAAAATTGCAGTCGGGGATCATCAATTATGCTTTGGTTCCACTATGTCGTAATTCCCTGTTGATTATCCCTCACGCAATTCGGGCCTTTGCTGCAACGCCTGGCCTACTAATTCGTTAATACTATGGAGATATGATACCTCCATTTATCAAGTTATTTTCTCAATGTGTCTGTGCCATCAACACTACCGACTTCTTTTTGTGGCCTAGCCCAAGCCCAGGCCACTCTAGTACAGCGGAAGATTGTCGGCACACATGATTAGTGCACCCATCATACAGCTTCTTCACCGTTGATCCGCGTTCTTTCTTTGGTAGCTTGAGTGAGCTTGTCACTAGTATACAACCCCTCAGGGTCTTGAACGTGTTTATGGGACCACTTCTAGATCCACGATATTTCTAAGAGCAACGGTTTAGACCTTTCAGCTTTCCTGTGTACGAATTTCCTCTCGGTTCCTCAACCACTCCAGTGGCTAGGCTTTGGGCAGTTGAGGCAAGACGCATCCTGTTGAAAAATGATACCCGAGGCCATTTACAGCTTTATAAGTGTGGCTAAACTTCCGCTTGTACATAAGGAGGGACTACACCTGGTTTCCTACAGGATGCAGGAAATCTTGCTCTAAAAGTCCCACTTTATGTTTTAGTCAACACCCCATCTCACTTTAACCCACTAGCATTTCACGGTCATGAATGCACTCAGGTTCTTGGTGTACCGGATTGAAATAGTTTGAAACCATCGAACTTCTACCGCTACAATCAGTCATTCCGAAGAACTAGCAAACAGGAAGTTTCGTTTTCGGTTGGTGACCTAACACACTCCCCGTCGATGTTCGTGTGGATTTCTCCCAATAAGAGTAGTACGACAGGACCAGGATGTGGCCAAATGTCGGGAAAGGATAGTGCCGAAAATGGGCGGCATCAACAGATGCATGTGGTATGTACAGCGGACTACACTACATGGTCGCAGTTGCAGAGGCGATATTAGACTGGATGGGGCTTTCGGTCAGGTTTCTGGGATTTCCCCGCAAACAAGACGGGCCATGGAACGCCAATGAATGTCAACCTGTTCTCTCCTTTGAGGTTAAAATTGCTGTGTTGTCTCTGTGCAGCTGCCCTTTATTCAAGTCGGCAGGGTAGTCTACTGGGTAATTCACCATTATCCATCACCCCGTCTTCTAATATTCGGTGCTCAAAACTGCTTCGGTTGTGGTTTTTTCCCCATTCCTCAGCCGTACTCGAGGACAACTCGCCACTGATTTTCGGATGGTAGGGACCTGATCGAGATTAGCGGAAGCCGGATACAGGCAGTCACATAGATAGGGAGGACGTGTAAGGGTGTACGCAGCGCTAAGTACATCTTTGAGAGCAATGGCGTGCCCATGTAAACCATGTGACTGCACAGGGATGATAGATAAGGAGGAAGCGATTTCACGTGGGTGATTCAGTATCGGTAACTTGCACGATTGGGCTGAACAGAATGAACTGATGAAGAAGAGCAGAAATAATCAGGAAAACGGACCCGTGCAATGTGACACATATTGACCGGCTTTGAAGCTACAAAATTTAAAAATGTAGAAAAATTTGTACAAATTAAACTTGAGCAACAAGGCAACTAGAACTCTAGGGCAGGTGGCACTTTTGTAGTTAATCGAAACTAGAAAGTAGATTGTATTAAGTATAACAGTGGTTAGTCCTTGAGGTAACAAGTAGTTTGTCGAACTTTTGAGTTATTAATCACCATTCTAGAAATCTACTCTTCGTATGCCCGATCGTCCAAAATAATGAATCTACTTAAAAATACCACATTTTATACACTGAATTCTGAATGCAGAGCTTGACGAATCTGCTCTGGTGATGACCACTGCAGTATAGCAATGGACGATTTATTCCAGAACGTCGAGCACTTTTCAAGAATGAAATTTGACCTTAATTTGTTGCCACCAGTGGAATGACCATTCTGAGATTTCTGTGCCATATAAAATAGGATGTTTGAGGGGCCCGTTTTGCGTAATCGATAGAGAACGTTTCGGGACCGTGAAGAAGTCTATGCAAAATGCACAAGTTTAGACGTAAAACACCAAGTTATTATGGGTCTAGTTGAGGTAATAGGCAACCTTCCTGACATAAAAATGACGAAGGGTAGCGAGAAGGTTATCGGTATTTGAACGATGGATAATCTGAATTAATTTTCGGTCAACTATTTTGTTCGGGGGAACATGATTGGGCAATACTCCACTAGCGATCAGGCATGGGGAATTGGGCATGGAAGCTAATAACCTGCTTTCAGGCAGCTTAAATGAGATAAATCTGGGTGCGACGGCCCTTCTAACCTTAACAGTCATAAAATACACATCTTGCATAAATAACTGAGCCATAGATTACCTACAGGCGCGCTCTGTTTAATAGCAGTTTGATCTACCTATAGAACACCATCCGGGGCTGGGCATCTATAAGTCGTGTGGCGGCTTTTAGTTAAACAAGATCCCGTCAGTTTTGAGGTACACCAACGGTTAATTCGTTTTAACTCGTTATTCATATTGGATGGTTGTAGAATTCAGTTCATGAGTTTCGAACATACGATTTTAATATCATTTGAAAACTGAAACGGAGTATCACATTGCAGAACAGTAAAGTCGTCCTTGAGACAGAAGGGGACCGAGTACGCCCACTTGAATGAAATCATTTGTCACAGGGACGAGATTCGAGAACTCACTCTCTACAAAACTACCTGGTTGCGTTTGGAACGGTAGTGTTTGAAACATGACAGAAGGGGACCGGAAACACCATAGCTCATGGGCTTGTTCAGGATTCCTTAATGAGACAATACCTTTGTCATGCCCCGGTGAACAACAAAAAGCTATTTTCTGACATCGGCAGCCATAGCAATGAAATTGAAATCGTCATAATGGCAGGCTGTGTAGCCGCAAAAATTTGGCAATCCATGCTGATCGATATGAATAAACTGCGACGAGATAAGTCCCAACGTAAGGTGTTCTACAACTCTGGAGGCGACGGGGGTAATTTGATGGGACGGTAGTTAGAGGAGTCATATACTGGACCATTTTGTGTAATGGCAGGACAACCGGAGGATTTCAGTGAAATAAAGGTATGGTGAATGTAAGCAAAGTGTTAAAACTGGTTGATTCATAACATTGCGATATCATTAGTGCCTTTACGAAGGTGAGTTAGTGGGATGCTATCGCCTCCTGGTCTTGACGATGGTTTCATCTTTTGAGGCTTACCAGCTTACCCTAATTCGATGTCAGGAGGTATATGCTTGGGAGCATGGGGCACGGTTGGTGGGTCAAAACAGGATCCCGTCGTCGTGGTTCATGAGAAAAAGGAATTTAGAGCGTCGGCTATTGCGCTGAGTGAATAGACCTGTCGGATGCTACCTAGTATTAAGTACGGAATTCTGGATTTCTTTTGATTCCTGCTTCTAACTAACCTAAGGTGTTTGAGAGATCTCTTGGGGCTATATAGGACTAGAAAATCACGCACTTTTAACGAGTCATTTATGCCACTGCTGACAGATGCCAAAAGTAAAGGAATCTGCAATAGATTAGAAAAGAGTACTGATTTTGTTGCGTACATCCTGAGATTTCAACCAATTCTTTTGGAGACAATTGTTGGGGGAGCCGCGGGAACGCTACATGATGGTTCTAGTGTCGGTAATCACTGGTAAACCGTCAGGTAATTTCGAGTGCAGCTTATCGGTTATCCGTTGGGGGCTGTGTTCCAAAAGTCACGCCAGGTTTTCAGCGAACATTGCATTACAGACGGTCCCATTCCGATTTGCACTTCCGAGGAGGCAGAGTGAAAATGGTACAAATAACCATTCCATGGTCACTGCCAGGAAAGAGTTTAAGTATTGTTTCCGTTATGCCAGAAAGACCGAGAGTAAGTAAGAAATCGGAGAAATTATTCTTACTGGCTGGAAATAAAATTCGCTGTATCCTACTTCCCAAGCGGATTTGAGAGATAAAAACAATCGACCGGTAAAGGGAAGTTGGTGATTTACAGCGAACGTTAGGCGCGTTAAACTCACGGGATATTGTTTTGGAGCAGAAAGTCTATTGAGCCGGATAGTTGGATGCATCCATAATCGATGAGAAATCGGGAGTGGCCGCGCTGATGAGCCGATGAATGCACTCCGAGGAAGGGGGCGAATTTCAAATTTAGTCAAGGGCAGTCTCGGGAGCTTTGTTTCCGTTGGGTTTCCACGGTGCTTTCAACTAACACATGGTGAACAGCCTTCGTCGCAGGGAGATCTGCTTCTAAGAAAAACGGTGCAAACTGCCATGGCGTGAGAGTTTAGTGGAGCTGGGTTAACAGTCTTTCTCAGTGATGAAAATTGCATCCTAACTTTTTCGGTACCAACTTTAAGGAGGGACTGATGTTTATCCACCAAGAGCCGGGTGTTTATGAGCAGTAAGGTAGTTGGACCAAGCCACTCGTGTCCAGAAAAGAAGGCTCTTCAAGCAATAGTTTTTCGGCCTTCAGGAGTTCCGAGCTGATTGGTATTGAATGAACGACGGCCATCACCATACTCTTCAACTAGTCTGAGGACAACTGTTGGTGACGACATTAGGAATTTGGCTTGAACCGCCATTGATCTGGAATGCCAAATGTTTGTCTGAGAAGGGTTTTTGCTTTCAAGAGGCCGTAGTGCGCCAAAACGAACTGCGATAAGACTAATTGAAGAGGTTGGGGCAACTGGGCATCCTGGAAGTCTTCTGTTTTACTCACGGGATAGTGGGTCCCGGTGCCCTGGAAATGGTGCGATGAGTAGGGGACAATTTCCGAGAAAAAGCGGTTAGTTTTGGGTGGGCAGTTATAAGCGGCAGACTAACCAAAGCGAAGTCGATTGAAAATATTTCTGATAAAAATAATAATACTAATAATGATAACATTGAATGCATGTCCGACTTGACCAAAGAAAGTGCAGAATATAAGATGGTGGATCGCAAAAGAGTCAACTGCGCAGTAACAACTCAATAACTTGAGAGAGACAGGGCAACGCTAGAAAAATTACAGGGGACAACATGGGCAGCAGAGTAGAGCACAACCCACAATGACGCGGACAATTTGAAGTCATGTTTGCTGAAAATGTGCAGGCGGTCGTGGTCGCGGTCGCGGACGCCATAGTGCCTTTGTGTCCCTTCAAGTACCTGGAGACGGGCACAAGCGAATGCGCACCGGGTTGACGAGACAACTTGAAGGAGAATGTTTTCTACTGGGATATTTACTCATCAGAAATCGGACGCAGTGGATGGAAAAATTGGTTATTGTAAGTCATTAGCAGTAGTTTAACTGATGTGGCACCAAAATCCTTCGTGTATGCTAATATACGTGGGATTAGTTAGCCAAGTCAGTGTGAATCATTCTGGAATAGCAAAAGGTCAACATGCTATGCAAAATATGAACGGAAGTCGTGGTCAGGGACAGGAATAAAGGATGAAATTTCGGATATATGGCAGATAAGCAATCGTCAGCACAAAAGATATTTCAGTAGGGAGAAAGAACCTTAACAGAAGTAAAAAGCAAGCTCGATAGAACTCTCAATAAATTTATCACCAGCTTTGTCTCATTTTCCCATGGTTAAACAAAAACGAGACAGAATCAGCAGGCGGGTTTCACGTATGTAGGTAAGCTTCATTGAAAAGCAAGGAGCAGGCCTACAAGAGAAAGCAAGGTTTATGCAGGGAATGCTTATGACTCGATTTATCTTTGGAAATTGGAACGTCGAGGACTGGTGCAGTTGACTCAATGCCGGTAACATGTTGGTACAGAAAAGTCGGCGAGATCCTTGGTGGGGTCCACTTAGGGCCTATTTACGCTCTGGCACTTTGTTGATCTAATTTGGGCGCCGAAAATGCTTAGACGACAGCTTTCAAGGTGCCTATGCCAGTGACGAACCTTAATTGTTGTCATCATCAGAAGCTTACAACCTGAAAAATAAGAGGGAATGGGAGAAGCATCCCAGGGACCGTCCCGCCAGTAGGACATGCTGGGTGTCACAGTTTTACACAGCCAAAACAGATCCTAGGCCGCCCAGTGTGGCACCACATTTATGTTTATATTGATCGTCCTGTAATAGCGGCACGATGAGAGTGGAATGGTTTGATTGTAGTAGGTGAGTGAATCTTCATCTGATCAGTTGAATTCATACCTAGTCGACAGTGGACCAGAGCAGCTCTAGACTGGAACCATGAATATTTAGATGTGTAGGGCGAGTAGGTCAATTTTTGCATTTCACTTTGCGCGCAAAGACTAGTCGATTAAAACGACCAGTGTGAAACATAGGGTTAACGTTGGAAGGAGGCGGAAAGGGTATTGTCGGGTTAAGAAAAGGAGTAGGGTGTCAAAATTCCGACTATCTCACAGAAAACGTCAAGCAGATGGGTGGAACTGTTGGAGTACATAGGAATAAGGCCGACTGCGGATGAAAGGGTATCCTGGTTTGATGAGCAGGATGGGAGAGAGGCAGTAGTCAAATGTAAGAATAGACAGAAAATAGAAGCGGCAAAATTGTACGCGTGTACATAAGAGTGAAGGAATAAAGCTTCATGAAAGCCACAACCTGTTTAGTGCCCGTGGTTGGGAAATAGGCAGATTGATCGAAGTTTAAAAGTTTATGGCGGTTGTGATACAAAGACGGCACATTCTTGTTAGGGTATCCATTTTAGTTCTTCATTTCGAATAGATGAATAAATTATACTTGTATGTGTGCCTGGGTTCAAATGAGTCTGTCTCGGAAATTTTAGTAATGGTCGAAACTAGGGCACTTTATCCAGGATAATTCCTGTCTAAATGTGTTGGCAGTTGGAAAATTCTTCAAGGAAATTCGGAGTTTGTTCTAGCACCTAAGTGTTTTGGCTATGAAGCTGTTAGAATTTAGTGAAGCCCCATTACTGCAAGATAATCCTTTGTGCGCCTCCATATCACGGTTGCATTTTACATAACCTCAAAGACTTTGTGTCAACAGGAGCTCCCAGCACCAGTCAGTCCTAAAGGCCTGATCGAAAATCCCAAGTGAAATGCACTCGCCATCACGGTGAGTATTGAACCTCACGGACCCTCCCGTCACCGCAGAAGTGAGGATTTGTGCGACCGGCTATCTTACGTAATCTATTGACCATATCCTTGCTTTGGTCCTTGGAGGCTAGAATGCGACGAACTCCTTAAGTGACTCCGCTATGGAGGATCGTGCATTATACAACACGAATACTTGTCACTTCTTGACGGGCGCAAGTAAGGCAGACAAAAATATCACACCTATGATTCACAGTAAATACGGAGGAGGTGCAAAAGGTGCGTGAGGATAAACCATTATATTCACTTGTAAAGTGCACATGCCACCTTGATCAATAATTGCAATATGATGAGAGCGGGACGTGTGTGTGAGCCAAAAGTGAAATCCATGTAATGCGCGCGTCGTGAAAACAATAGTTCATCCGGAGCTAATTATTACTAATTTACTGCGAATCATTTGGCGTCAAACCGCATCGACCATGAGTATCACGGGCGCAAAATGTGGGTGGTTCAATGTGGCAAATTTTAACACATGACCGAGTTCCTTTGAATTTAGAAAGTTTTGGCAAAATCAAGAAACTCGAAAAAGGACTAGCAGCAACACTAAAAATATGAGAGCATGGCAAGAGAAACAATTGTAAAAAATCAAGTGGATTTTCATTTGGTTTGGACAAAAATGTTTTGCGCCGAACTGTCGCAAAGCGGTGCGTCCAAATTCAAACTGAAATTACTATTTTCCTGCTGATGCACTTTACGCTGGTTTTGGCCCACTTGCACTGTTGCGTTTGTCCACATCGAGGAGAAACGGCTTTCACTGTCATCTGCTGGGCATTTTACAACACCATGATTGCTAGCTACTCATACCTCTTGTGTCATCGCCTCGAAAAATCTGCTTTACATCTTTTGTCACCGATTCGAAATTGCGCACCTGATTCGTAATTTTTGCCCACAGGCAAGATAGTGATCCTCCGAATAATTCCACATGCGCCAATCGCTTTGAGTAGCTTTTGAAAGCCTAAGGACAAGCGTCTCGAGGCGGCCGTTTATCTTGAGAAGATGGAAGATGATCGGTTTCCCTCAGAGTCTTAATGAACGATGTCATCAGCATTTATTAGATGCTTGGCGAAACTAAAAGACGTCGTTATAAAACTGACACCACTTTTCCACTTCATAAACATAACCGGCCGTCGGGCACACAACGTTGAGTGATTTCCGACCACTTTTGGGACATTCCGTTATCCAAAACTGTAAGCAAAATTTGCAAGCTTTGCAATGCTGCGGTGTTTAAGGTCCATGATCACATATCTATGGATTCTGTCAGCGCCAAGCTACTTTCTGTCTGCCGCATGACACATTCTATGTTTTTTGACGAGACTGCGAAAACGTTCTCAGCGTTATACAAGTTCCTAACGAAGGGTACAAATATTTAATTTTTCAAAATACGGTCACGTTACAGCGGGATGCGTTTCCCAGGGTGGGATATGGGTGCCACGGCTGCTTTATCTGGTCCAAAATATTAAAATCAGGCATGGGTGAGTCCACCTACCCTCACGTTAGGACCATTGCTATCTTCTTCCACCCACCAATTTTTTTATCAGTATCAGCGTACCCTCCGCCTACTCTGCCAAACCCTGTTATTGCTTCAAACACGGAGGGCTCCTTACTTGCGAATCGAACGCTGAACCTGAATGCGGCTTCCGTTAGTCAACCTTCAGTTTTAGAATCCAGTCTTTTAACTACACCTAAGTGTTCATCGCCGGCCCCCGAAATTCCGCTACCCACTCTGACACCTATGCTCTTGTTTCTCCACCACTTGCCAAACCACAATGCAAATGCCCACCGAAACAGCACAATTTCTGTTGTTCATGGTATGGACCCGTTTAATTTAATACCATAAAACGCCTTTCTTTTAACCAAAGCATATACGCTAAGAATATTAGTTCGTGTGACTAACTACGGATTCATCCTCGTCACAGGAACCTCGCTGCCTGATGACGATTTGGACATCGGTTCCTTCAGGGAAGGCAATAGAAAAACCTTGGAGATGGCTATCTTGACTAAGTAAAAGGCACCTTTCCAGCACCGGCGCATACTCACTCTACTTTCGAAAACTTTCAAAATTACGATTGACTAATAGCGGCAGTTGGTCGTCAGTAACTTCTAATAGGACTTATCGACCGCAATCCTATTACCAAGCAATCCACCTTCCGCTTCTAGCTCATACTATTTGCCCACCAGCCTAAGATAAACCTTACCATAAAGCCATTGTAGTCCCATCAACGCAGCTTTGGGAAAATTTGTTCCTGTCGGTGGAGCTGCATAGGCTGCCCAACAATTATGCAAGCATACTTCATTGTCTAGATGTAAACATTCTGGTAGAGAGAAGCAAAGGGAGGAAAGGTGGCACCCTTTAGATGGCTTTCAAAAACGCTGTGCTACTAGCCAGGCATTAAAATTCAAAGGCGTTTGCCTCGTATCATAGAGGAGCCGTCCTTCCAAAATTTGCCGAACGAAATGAAGAACACGAAGCTCTGCCTTCCACAAACAATGATAGGATTCTGTCCAAAATAACAAAGGCTCATTACTTTCGAAATAACATGGCTTGCTTAGAAAGGCACAGACATGAATAGATATCGAATAACGCCAGATGCATGCAATCCATACTTTGCCTCCTCTAGGATACAGGTCGACCGCCGTGATTCGGTTTCTTCTGCATCCTTATCATGTGTTTCATCGGAAAAAAACAAGGAAATTTACGTCTAAAGAAAAGCCTCATTCCAATATGGGCCATACGAACTGCCCTCAGCTACCTGTGGTTTTGGTGGCCTGGATGCATCTATAATTCAGTTTAACTTATCGAGCTCCCCTCCGCACCGCCAATTTACATGCATAACGGAAGTTGCTGTCGTCGTCTTTGGTTCCCATGAATGTTTTGCGACAGTATTCCTGCAAAAAGAAACCCGCTAACGACGCCCCTGTTACCTGACGCATTATGGAAAAATTAATTCAAACAGTGTGAGCGTCGTCGGAATTGTCTTTGGCCCTGTCCTCTTTCTTGTTCATATCAAAGCGCCTTGTCATCGTTTGCGGCACTCCGCTCTTCTGTGTAGGCGATGCAAAAACTTTATGCACACTTCATTCTTCGGTTCTCCACACAACCAACGAGAACATCGCACATAATCAGCCGTTCCCAGGCTATTGTGCACGACCTGGCCCTTCAGTTTATTACATGACAAAAGGATGCACTAAAGCATAAATGCTATGTCTCCACAGAAGTCCTAAATATCAATCTACTGGCAGTCCCTCTCGTTCTAGTTGTTTGAGATTTCAGACTACCATACTCCAGTACACCCTACTTAACCAAACATGCACTCACTCAGGCCGCAAAAGACAGAAGACTTATGGGTTTAATCCATCAAATCTCCAGTACACTTGGGAGCAAGCAAAGAATACTTAAAACCAACGTAAGTTCACACTTGGTATACTTTTTATTATGTGCTCCAACATACGATAGTAAGACATGCGACGCTGAGGTTGTTCAACGACTATTTGCCAAACATTTACTAGGCATAAACTCTTCTTGAAAATGTATGCAGCGCTGTAAGTTTTTGCAGTTCCGTCCATTGTGGCTACTCCGCCTAAGATCTGACCTTTCTGCTCTACCTAAGCAAATTGGATATTCACTCTGCAACTTTGCCCGCGGCTGAGAAACAGCTCCAGATGCACGCCTGAAAACAACGAAGATGAAAGCTTTATTCCAAATTCCGGGGTTTCAAAAAGGTTGCATTTTTATTTATAACAATGAAACCAATGTATGTTTCTCGATCTGTGAGAGGCATGAGCAAGGCAAGAAAAAGTTTTACAAGGATGATGCACAGGAACTGCGAATAACAGAAATCAAAAGAAATAAGGTGAGTGCAACCATGAGTTGTTGCAGAGACAAACTAGAAAGTGAAATGAGATACGGCAAAGCAATGGGGAAAGTACAAGTATGCCAGTGAGAAGCGACAAACAGAAAGCTAATTTATCATGACCAAACAGAGTTTTCGGGACCGTTTGCGAGCAATGGACAACGAGTCATTTCGTGTTTAAATGCACTGAACGTGCGCTTTGCTGGCGCAAAACAGAGCTGGAGCTTGGTGGATGTTGAGATTTGGCCGGATTCCCCAAAGTTTAGAAGCGTCACGTAATGGATGGAAACGTTGAGCAGAGATGACAAGCGATGGTAATATGACAGCTCGATGGAAGTAGTGAAAACAAGGTGGTAATTCAAGCAAAGTGGATAAGACACGTATTTGACAACAACAAACGGCCGAAAAAAATGAAGGTGGAAGAAGACTTCCAAGATTGTCCTAAACTATCTGGAGGTAATTTCTGAAGCCTCGGATATGGAACTCCCAAGAATACTAATTGTATGTACACGCGGATGAGAGTAGACTGTACTGGGAGTTGCGTCAGATAAGAGAAATTTTGTGTAAAAATATTCCTTAAATGCGCTAACAAAGAATATTCTCTGTGCTGTCACTTTTTGCTGTCTCAGCTTTTGATCTTGATCAGAAATACAGGTGGTGCGCAAGCCGTTCCGGAGGAAGCAGTAATCGCGATTTTATCCAATTGAAAAAATGCAAGCTGAGATGTCCGACGCGACAACCGGTGTAGTTTCGGTTGACCGGGCCAGAACTCGTGCGCCAGTTCTAGCTAGCAGGTTCCTAAAAGGAGTGATAGGACAGTAAGTTTGGAATTGCCATTTCGAGGAAGGAACCGGTAATAGCGCGTCTAGTCCGGATGTGAGATCTGAAACGCAAGGCTTGGGTGCCAGCTTGGGGTTATGTTGATTATTGTAGGGAAACAACAAAGCTGCAAAATAATGCTTCTATTCCCTAAAACGTGATAACAGGGACTGTGTTCTGGTGTGAGTTTTGGTGGTATCTGAAAGTTTGGGGCCACCATGAGCCACCTGTTCAGCCATGCCAAAGATGATAGGATAACATGATAAGCCAGGAGTACACAGGCTGAAAGTATTTGAAGTCGCGGAATATGATGGAAGCATGGATCCGTCAAGAAGTACGTTGACATTTGCGTTAACACACATTGGGAAAGACCAAAGGTTAGTTCTATGAGCCACTAATAGATAGGGTATATCCCTCCAGGAGAATTCAGAGAATGCATTAGCATGAACGTGCGAGAGAGTGAGGAAGTAAGAAATGAAGCCGAACCCCATGAATTCCAGATGGTGATCTCAGCAAAGATTTGGTCATGAACCAGAATTCTAACCCATGTTCGTAAGCCTCGCCTAGTCCAATATCAGATCGTGTCAGGTTGCTTAAGGGCGGGACATCTAGTAACGTTGCCAGCTGGGCTTTGAACTGGGTTAAATTTGGACACGATCTCGGGGAACTGCGGCGTTTGCTTCACGGTTTAGAGTGATCGAATGTGAAGAATTTTGCCCTGATCGATAGTCAAGTCAGGGGCTTTTTTAACGAGTAGTATCTACTGCAATGTGGATTTTGGGGCCTACCAGCGTCATTTATGACGTTCTAATTGGAGTGAATATTATTACAGCAAAAATTTAAGAGAAAGGCGAGGTTTAATTTGACTCGACAAAGCCATAATGGTTCAAGTCCAAGCAGCCCACATCTGGCCTTGTAGTTTAGGCTAGATGAAGGACCTAGAAGATCTCTAGCGAACGCTTGTTGCCCATTCGCGACTGCGATTGGATCGACTTCACTAATGTGCCTGAAGTTAATCGGGCAGTATTGGATGTGTTGCATAACATGTGACTTGAAAGTGATAATTCCGCATCCTTGGGTGCTAAGTGCCTCTAGCTACAGCGGTCTGGTAGTGGGCATGCTCATGGAAGCTGAAAGAGCAAGAGCCTTGTAACCCCAAGTCCTTTACCGTATGTGATATAGAAATGGGCATGCTATTTATGAATGAAGAGCCAGGGTGAACATGGCGTTAATATGTTAGTAAAGAGCTCTTGTCGGCAGACAACTTCATAAGCCACCTGGAACGCCATTTATCAAGAGACTCTGGGTCTTCGTTGATGTATGGAGCTAAGTGAACCAGCCTCAAACGAGTAGACTATTTTATTGCCACCGGCAAACAGGAATGATGCGCCTTGACGAATTACTTTAAAGATATCGCTAATGTTTACCAGGAATAGCAGAGCACCAAGGACGAGCCCCTGAAGGACCCAACTGGTAATAGCACGGCTGAAAAAACAGCCGTTATTGTTGACTACCTGAAAGCAATCGGAAAGGTGGGATGATAGCCAAAATAAGGGTGGATATTTTATTTATTATGTCCTAATTTTGGCCAGAAGTGGGGAGTGGCAAACACGCTATTACACTTTAGACATGTCAAAAATTATGAGCATCGACCGGTGGGAATCAGCACTTTTGGTAACTGGGTTCAAGAAGTCAAGCTGACAGGTGATGCAAGATTGGCCCCTCAGGAAGCCGTGTTGGGAAGGGTTGATAAGGTTGTGCGTAGTAAGGAAGCCAACCAGCTGTTCTTCAACAATATTTTCCATAAGCCTGGATAAAACTGGAGTGTGGTTAACGGGTCGAAAGTTTCTAGGCTTAGGCATAGAACCCTTTTTGTGGCGTGGAACAATAATGGAGGTTTTCCAATGTGACCAAAAATTATCAGAAGACATGGAGAGTGAGGACAAATTTAGAAGGAGCATTGGAAGATGTGGACCCGCGGTGCGAAATAGGGCTGGTGGGATGCCATCAGGGCCCGGCTAGTGGGAAGGCCTGGTATATTTCATCACTCTCATAATGCCGGCAACTTCGAATAGAACGTAGGATGATCCAGCCGACGGTAGCATTTGATGGATTTCGGAAAGTGTCCGATTGTCATTAATGCAAACGGAACAGAAATATGTATTGAATGCTTCTGCGATGTTAACAGGAGACTTTATGCGCAAGCTATTGAATATGATGAAGTTTGGAATAGCTGACGAGTTGAGCTGCCAGTGAGCTTTGAAAATACGAGAAGTCTTACGAACTGGGTAGGCGACCCAAGAGCTAGCGTTTCCTGCCTTTTATGTTCAGTTCGGACTCAAAAAGAAATTCGTGTTGCAAGCGGTTAGCTTGCCTTGAGAGTGGGAAGTCTCCCGCCTTATTGAAAGGTTTTGAGCCTTTAAAAGCGTCATCTGGAGCTGGCAAATCTTGCTAGGCTTCCTGGGTTTATGTTGGGTAGTCGGAGTGGACAGACGGGTAGTATTAAATTTTTTGCGTAAAGGTCGCCTGCCGCATTCTGCGAGTCAGGTGATAAAAGGTAGCTGGACTAATCAAGGGTTCACAGAGCGTCCGGGATCACGTCGCAACGCTTCGACATGTAGGAAGAGACAGATTGGTGGGTACACATGGGTGAGAAAGCTTTGTTATTGAGAGGTAAGCTACACGTGACTATATTGTGGTCACTCCCAGGGAAAGGTTTTATTACTGAATCCTTAACATTGGCATTGCTATGCGCTAACCTAGATCTAACATATTATGGAACCCCGTGGATGTGGTCAGATGCTGAGTCCATCCTCCAGCGTGCGTTTCGGAAACGAATTTCAGTAGGGTAACTGATGCGGATAAAGAGGACCAACAAGTTCTAGGGGCATTGAAGTCACCTGCAATTATCTTACGACTGGGGGGCGGCAAAAAAGATGAAAGCTTGGGTTAGACGAGAAATATCAGAACTATTTGAATTTGGTGGTCGGTATATATACCCTATGTGGATTGGGAGCTCGGGTAATTGTACCAGAAGCCAAATGGTGTCAGGAATAGAATCAGAAAGTGGGTGATGGAGAACGGAAGCTTTACGTGGCTGCCTCACGTAGGCTAAGCAACCGCCTCCTCTACGGTTCGGTTTATTGGTTTGGTGGGGCGTGTAACCCGCCAACGAAAAAGACGAAGTGGGGCCGTGGTCTGTTAGCCAAGTCTCTATTATCAAGCTAATATCGCAAGCGGTTTCAGCTGCTAACAATCTTAGCTCCTTTAGTTTATGAGTCAATGAGCGGGAGTTCAGGAGGAGCGGGAAAACTCACTGGGACATTTAACTTCCCGTGATATTCAAGAGGTGGGTTCAGTGGGTGTCAAATAATCAAAGGATACATTAGAGGTTCGGGTAGTGCATAGCTGTGATGAGGGAGTAAATCCAGTGGAGTTGGGCAGACTGGCCGTCGAGGGACTGTCTTTGTTAAGGGATTTGTGGACTGAAGACCAAGGTGATAGAAAAGACTTGGGAGTTAATGAGCGGGTTGCCATAAGGTGCCGGTATGGAGAACGTGGCGTCAGTGAAGGCGGGGCAGTATTAGGTGGCCGTATTGTGATCTTGTTGCGGTGGAAATGACAATTTAGGGAAATGTGAGAGAGGTCTTTGAAACATACCGGAGAAGTCGCTTAGCAGGAAAGTGCATGAATTTTCTGGGGTAGGCGTTGTGTTTGCAATTCGCAGGAGTCAGGAGAGCAGTGTTTTGTAGCTGGGGCAACTGGCGTAAGCGCTGGACGAGAGTGGGTTGGGAAATGTTTCTCATGATTGGTTGTGGATTAAAGGGTAAATCCAGTTACCAGGTAGCCCGGGGGGAGCCATAGCTAAATGGTGCAAATTTTTGAGGATACTGGCGGTTGAGTTGTGAATTTGGGCTCACGGGAGTAGAAGGAGGGTTCTGCAGTGGTGCAAATGCATCTAAATATAGTTAATTTTAATGGGGTCAAAGTAGGGAAGATGAGCGGTAGACCATAACTATGGAGGGGAATTGGTAACATACTGGAGCGTGGCAGCTGTGTTAACGAAGGAGGGTGGAGGCAGGATTACAGAGGGCTAATCGCCCCGTGATTGTAGGCGGCGGTTAGATTGCTATCATGAGTTTGTGAACCTTCCGATTTGGCAGAGCTCATGCCGGGATGGCTAACTGGAGCTAAGTCTGTCGATATGTACAGACCTGTGACCCATTACATTTGCAGGACATCTGTTGATGAACGGGTTGTGTGGTTAATTGAATTGGTGAGTGTTATGTGCTTCTTGCGGGATTCAAATGGTTTAGCCTGGGTACCATGCTGTTGTTTGCTAGAAGGACGACGAAATGCTAGAGGGCGTATCTGGGATGGGGTATACGCCAGGCGGCTGGTATTAGCCTTAAAGGGCATCGGCGAAATGGCAATCATCTACGTCTTTATAGCATCAGCGCTCCTATCTTGGGTCACTCCGGTTGGTAGATTTTAGTGGGCACGTTCGCGGAGTGGTTTGACGGGCTAGGCGGAGTTAGTTTTATCCACATCTACTGGTATTGGTTCCGACCAACGGAGATGATGTCCAGAGATTACTACTTTCGCAGCGAGTATGTGCGAGGGTGAGGTGCCATTACCATTAGTAGATTTATTCACAGACAGACTAGTAACAGATTTGTGGGGTGAATAGCTTGGACAGGAAATTGAGTGGCGTAGATAGAGGAGAGGCAGATTGTGCAAATTGCTTGAAGGTGTTGTTTTTGAGGGCTATTCAATAATCACCGCCTGTAAGTAGGTCCCGGTTATGCTCAACGGGCTCGGGATAGAGGGATATGTGAGCTGATGAACTCTATCGCGGGAAAAAGAGATTATTTGAAACCATGGCAGTAAGCTCAGGATTTAACTCATCAGGATGAAACTGTGTTGGCAGCGTATTGGTCAGAAGGGCATCGCTGGTGTGCAAAGGAAGTCCCGCCGACTTAAGAAGTTGCGGTAAAATTACTTGACTCCCTCTCGAAGGGAGTTTTATTCATAAAGATCTTGATATTTTAAAGGACTTTTAGTTGGCAATGGTTATTTTGTTTGCTATAAACTCCTTAGCAAAGAGTTCATCACGAAATTGAAATAAAATTGGACAGTTGTGCTTGGTGGATTCTTTCCGGAGCCTGGAGCACTGACAAGGGTAGTGGGTTATACTACAAACATTGAGTATGGTAGATTGGACCAATGACAACAGGAGGCGGTCTTTAATTAAAGACAACAGCGTTCTTCGCATTTTCAATGATTGTGGGTTTCTTTAGTTACGGAGTCAAAGAAGCACCCTGTTGCAGCGGGACTACCGGCAGTATTGTCATCGGAGACGTCAATCGGGCTGGTTAATGGAGACAGTTTCAGTGACAAGTCCTTGATCTGCTGGACTTTGACTGCGAGATGCTATAGTCTTTCTGAGACATCCAGAGCTTTGGAAACAGAATTACCAAATGTCAATAAGCGGCACTGAGCATGTTTTAGTGGAAATTGGGGGTTTTAAGAATTTTTCTTAGTACTACGGTGCGGCGATGACGTCGCTTTGGGTTCGCTGGTGAAGGCACCGCAGAGGATTTCGACAGTCAAAGATGTCTGAAATGGCAATGAGATGCTATAAAACTCCCATAACAGTAAACAGGATGGTGTCAAGAAGTGCGGAAGTGTGCAGCTGAAAAGATAAATAGACAGGGTAATTGGCAAATTTGCTGCTAAATGTGAATCAATAGTCCGATAGAATATGTGGTTAGCAGCTCAAAGGCGTTTAAATTAAGCCCAGACTGGGGCTGAGAATACGAAAGTTCTGGCCTGAAATAAATATTAACGGAAAGGTCAGCGAGGATTTGGCTCAGAAGGCAATGCTCAAAAAAATTTGGGGAATATTTTCAACTGGGAAAATGGTTCTCATTATGCTAAAATATGACAATGCCACCTTGAATTGCCAAAAAACCAATAACGAGGACAACTCACGGCTAGAAGCGGCGTACCGCAGACGTTGAAGTAATCATTTATTTACGGAAAACGCACCCAAAAAATACCACGCCTCTCTCTCCTTACATCTTAGCAATTCAAAATAAAATAAGGAAGCTTATCACAGTCCCAAAGCCAATGATGAGGATGTACCGTTACATAAGTAATCCCCGACTGTTTAAGCTAGGGTTAGAAAGGCAGTGAGAATGTTACAAAGGGACAATACCTTGACGTCGTATGACGGCGTGCTTACCTTCAGGACTTAGCGAGTTATACAGGATGGATTATCTGAAGCAAAAGATCCATTCATGCCATGAAGGTCAACATGTGAAGGCTTGATAAAGCAATCTCCTGAATCTCATGGTCGGCACTTCATCTGAGTTAGCAACTAAGTCGGAAAAACGAGTGGAAGAATAATGGATACAGGTAGAGGGGCTTCCACTCAGCTATATTCCCTGCATTACGGTCAGGTTCTTGCTAGAACCAAAGGCTTTGGTTGAGAAAACTAATTGTTCTTTTGCTTACTGGCTGGACTCCCTAACAGTGCCCGTCCATCAATACCCATGAGTTACACGCCTACAAATAATTCCATACAGCACCGGTCGTCGCGCAGGCTGATCAGGACCGCACTGCCCATTGCATCGAGTGGGGTGGGTAATGACAAGTACGCCACTGCTCGGAGCTCCCTCTATTTTATTCAGCCTGCCTCTTCTGTCTCCAAACAAATCTTGTTGTCCCTTATACCAAACCATACTGTGACAATGATAACGCGCCCGATACTCGCAACGATTCGTTGTCAAATAGTGTAATAGCTGGTTATCGGTCTGCAGGCTCACATAAGCTTCTGAATCTCGACTACTTCAATTTGCACACTTTATTGCTGGCTGGAATACAGGCATGTTTGGCCCTAAGAGTCAGTCAGTCAATGTTTGCTACGACAGCGGAATACGAATTCCAGATACGAGCAGAATAATTAAACTCAGTGCATACAATGTCACGTCAACGTGTTTCCTGCAGAGTCTAAGGGACGAAACAGATCAACCTGTCGGTCAGCGCGGTGTGAAAAGGCTTAAGTAAAATATGCCAAAACGGCCCGCTGCGCTGGTAAACAAAAAGACGAGGTTTATGACGAGCTCATCTCCGTTGTTCGGAAAAGAACAGGCTCTGAAATTGCAGTGGCAGTGCGCGATCTTAATGTACAAGTTGGAAAACCGACCGTATCTGAGTCCTGTTAAATTGAGCGCCACGCATTGCCCGTTCAGCCACCAGAAAACGGGGAAAGACTTCTACAATTTTGTGCAGACAGTCAATTTTTCCTATCGTTTAAGGATTTCCGACAACTCGCGCCGTACTGCAGCATGGCGCCCTAACTCAACAGGTGGTCTGAGTCAGATTGACCATATCGTAGGTAGCCACCGCCGGCGAGGTTCTGTCCAGAAACGTAGATCCTACTGGACCACGTACGTCGAATAGGACCATGCGTTATTTTTGTTGCGATTTGTGCTGCTGCTGAAAGGCCATCGACGCAGGCCACAAACCCGATTAGCCGTCGAACGTTTGTCTGATTCGGCTGTTCGCAACAGCTATGAACAGAAGCTGTCCGAGTAACTAAGAACTCCGACGAGCAGCAGTGTAGACGAGCAGTGGGATCAAATTAAGTAGGCTATGCATTTGGCAGCGAATTTCGCCTGTGGTCCTAGATCTAGCGTTCATCAAAGACACTGGGTCTCGCAATTGTCGCTGGGTCTAATGGAGCAAAAACGCCAGCTCCCTAACTACAAAGAGGCGAATAAGATTGTTCGTCAGTTTTAGCGTCAGCTGACGATAACCCTTTTGAGTGACCGTGAAACGTGGTAGGTCAAGCTAACCGAAGAAAGGAAATAAGGGCCTGACCCAGATTACAGTGAAAGAATGTTCAATCGTTTACGCGGCACCGGTGGGCAGCGAATTTCGGCCAATGAAATCGCATGCGATAGGAATGCAGAGCTCATCCATGGTAGACAACCGCTAAGCTGAGTACTTTGAAGATCAGTTTATGAAGTCGCGTGCTAACGTATTTCGGCCGACGTCTGCAGCTCCAAATCCCTGGGAGGTGATTTTTGACCTCTCAGCAGAATTGACAGTGCATTTGAATATTCCACTTCGGAGAGGTGTACGACAGGCGGTCTTGACGAACTTCCTCCACCTCTTTTCAAACTGGATGACGAAGCTCTGATGAAAGCAGGTTCCTCTTTGCTTCGTGATATTTGGAAATAGCAGCGTACTCCGCTCTCGTGGAGCGGGTGACTGAATTTGCTCATTTTAAAGAAGGGAACACGGTGTGACCGTAGCAGTCACAGACATTAGTTTAATTTCAATATTTACTAAGATCATAACTTCGATAGCACTATTCCGTTTGGCACCAGTTCGCAAGGGTAACATCCGTGAACGGCAGGATGGATTCCTTCTAGTTCGACGTTGCATCCACCAGATATTCACTCTTTGTCAAATACTCAAAATTCATACCCCGCCGCTGCCCTAGGATTTTAGTCTTTCTGGATTTGAAAAGCGCACTCAATCCAATGGATCAAACGGCGCTATTCAGTGCTGCCCGCCGGGGTGGTTTTCCATCGCAGTTCGTGAACCTCTTGTAAGGATTGTACTTGGAAACTTGTGATCGCGTGAGGGTATACCGTCAACTGTTAGGTTCATTCGAAACGACCAATGATGTTCGACAAGAGTGCCCCATATCTCCATTTTTGTTCAGCTTCGTCATAAACGAGCTGATGAAAGATGCTTTGGGAGGTCTTCAAGATGTAGGAGTCGAACTGTGAAGTGTAGGGAAGCTGTGTGACCTAGGCTACGCAGACGTCGCGTGCCTGCTCGAATCCGCAGAGCATGCACAACGTGCATTAGACAGAATCTCAAGGTCTGTAGCTCAGTTCAGCATGTTTTTTACCTCCGAAATATAAAGCGCCATTACAGCCCTATTTCGTACACTATGCCCAGATAATGGTGTTTGACCGTAGTTAGGAACGCTTGCGTAGAGGATGCGCGCTGTCAGTGTGCATGAACGGAATGGGAGACGACGTGAACACTCGTGATATACCATTGTTCTTAGGAGAGAGCGGTGTCCAATTTGTCGACCGAGGATAACGTTTGACAAGGAGAAGCATTAGAGCACCCTCATTCAATTCAGACACTGATATTTGTAGGGAGGACCTGTTAATGTTTATTTGGATGTTTCTGCAAGCATCGCTTCGGTTATTGTTTGGATGTTGCTGATGAATGTCTTGGCTCGTTCGTCGTTGGGAAACTGAAAAAGTACCGGGCGTGGTTAGCGCGATGCATTTTGGTGTGTTGTACAGTAACACGATTGATGGTACATGTTACAAGTATCCCGTGTAATAGATTTAGCCGAATGCAATGAAAGTCTAAAGGTCTCTTATGTGGCAGCAACTACAAATCGGCTGGTTTTGGATAGGCTATGGGGTCGGCTGTGCAATGGAGCCCAGCTAAAGGTTTTAACTAAGCATCATTCACCAAGTGCGTCTTGATGAAGGTTCCGCCAATCAGGCGCCCAAGATAGTTGACGTTGTACCTGGCCTCTGTATAAGCGTCTACGAAATTTATTGCGAAAGATTCGAGACAACCTGGAATTTAAGATTTCGTGCATTTTGCATGTTTATCAATGCCATTAGCTCGCTACAATTTGGTCATAAAAATGTTTCCTCTGAAAAAAGGCTTAGACAATATTGTGGAATGCGACCAAGATGCTGAACAGCAAACAATTATTGGACAGTTAAACGATACTAGTATGGGAAGTACAGACGAGTAAACAAAATCAGTGCCTTGGAAGTTCACTGGGTATATCTGACGTCAAAATAAAAGGACTAAAAAGATTTTGCTGTATTATACAGCATGGTTGCGTTTGAAACGTTGAGGAGTAAAAGGTAGAAATTTGACAGCCTAGGTATAACTAAAATGTCAACGGAACGCTCTGCTAGAGGCTGGGTCAAACAATGTCAGGCTGAAAATTTTGGCTAAATTTTTTAAGTAGAAAACCCACCGGAATAAAGTCAAAAAACTGTTATAATGACACCCTAATTAACTCAGGAGACTCGGAGGTAATGAGTCTCAGCGAGAACGTCTGTAACGCTGAAGAATCGTGAATGAATGTTGGTCCGGACAGTGCACCAAGGAAGGTGCGCTTCTGACAGTGAGACCTTTTGCACTTCAAGTTGTCTGTCATTCAACCAGCAAGCCTACTATACTACCCCGGACATTGTGCCAGACCTAGTAAACGTTTCCGGCTGTGGTCGTGCTCTTTCTGTCCCAAACTTCAGGCAAGAAGGGCACAACTGATATCACCGTCTGACAGTGAAACATATTTAGTTACGCTAATTTCAAGTCCAACAGTACACAAGCCGCTTCAGAGTGGATTAGCCGGAACTGCTGAGGCAAAGTCGCTCAGCAAGGATGGAGCAGTCTCTTTGGCTCTCCAATCGCGCAAATATCAATGATGATAAACGCTCTTAACCCAAAATCGGGTAAGTGAATGTTTCTTCGGAGGCACCAGGTTCCCCCTCTTGCTGAAATCAAAACAAATTGACGCCAAACCGCAAAGGCTTCAGAATGGCTCATAGCAGGTTCTCCACGAGGCACGACTAAAGTAAACTAGTAGTCTCGAGAACTCTTAGATCTAATTCATTTCTGCCGTTGTATTGCTGAATAATTCTAAAAGACCCTGAACTGCATCCTATTCACTTCTCCATTCCAGTCTTACCCGTGTTACTCATATTTTTGAGCACTTAAGCGCCTCTCAAAACCACCCCAATTTCAATTCCGGTCGATCCATTTCACGGGTGTTGGTGGGGACCACTCTGCCGGGAAGGCCCCAAATCCCGGGATGACAAAATAGCGACCAAGAGACGAGTAGACTCACCGCAGAATAAACTTCTAAGTGTCAGTTGTGACAATTCACCATGACAAGACAACAGTTAGGAGTGGAAACTTTGCTTCCATCATAACGACTCCATCCCCACACCTGGGAAACTTGTCTCCATTCAAACGACCCAATAAATAATTGAAACATTGTTCTGGTTGCTGAAATCTGAATAACCAATCCATATTGCACCACAAAGACGATTTATTCAGTTACTCATGTTTTTATGAAACGGTGACCAATCGAGAAGGTAATTTCTGGCGCTCGTCCAGGTCGGGTTCTGCACTGCTCACCTACATTAACCCAATAGGCATTCTGTGATTGACCATGGCTTCAAAAACTGGAGCAAAATGGTTGATGTCAGGACGGATGCATCGTTTTTTGTCTGAGTTTCAACATTTTGTCCCCGTAAATGGAGCATTAAGCTTCCACAAAACCGGACTGACCGCTCATTTGGTCCCTAGATGCCTACCAACTCCTTGAAACGAGGCACTCCTTGCTGAATTCGCTTAACAAACCAGGAGCAACACCACTTCCTTTTGGATTCTCTGCCATACATGACCCAAGTCAGAACTTCAGTTGGCAAGTTTTTCCAGAGGCAACCACTCATCTGCTCACCGTAGTTTCCCATTCATCTTTGATCAGCCTAACCGATGCCCGTTTACAAGCTTTGCATCAAAGTCTTTGGCACTTGCACGTTGTAGTGCCCTAACCGGCTACTCACAAATTTGGCAGGGAGCTAATTGGCTTAACATCGACGCTTACCCAGAGCAGCCTAATAGAACCGTGATCTACGCCCTTAGACATGCACCCGCTAGCTGCTCAAGGACTTCAAGAATACGTCAAGGGTTTACAGCCAGCCACATATACAGTAAAGATATACAGCAGTATCGCGTTGTTCCCTCCAATTTCACAATTTCCGCAAGTGTTATAGTGAGGTCCCTGCCAGTACTGGATTGGAAAACCAACTAGCCAGTTAACTGCAACTGATAGCAGTGCGAATGCCGAATAACAGCATGCCAAGGAAACTCAGTTCCTTTCATAGGAAAGCTTGCGGAGATTCGAATAAATAAATAGTGTACATTTCTGGACTTCCGAGAAGAAAAATCGATTTTTACGTCGATGGCGCGGTTAAACATGGTAAATACCAAATATGAAGATGCAATGTTTTTGTTCCCATGACCAGGACCCGCAAAGTCTTAGGCTATGCACGAGTTTCAAGTCATCGCTAGGTTATCCTTCGCAAATACTTTCTGCGGGCTTATTATCAATCATCCACTGCAAGTCATTCCATGTTTGGTGCAGCAAGAGTTCCTGTTGCAGGCACAAAAATTAGCTGAAATGCGATGGTGGGCGTCGTCACGCGGCCGGGTTCTTCGAAATAGAAGAAGGTTATATGGTGAAGACGAAGACCGATATGGATGTAATAACGGGATGTAAATGAGTATAAACTAGACTGGACACGATAAAGATTCAATACAGTGTTGAATATGAAGCATCGGAAAGCATTGAAGGTCGCACCAAACTATTCAGATGATGAAGTTATACGAAGAGACAATGGAACTCACAAGAATGATCACTGAACTCCTGCGGCCGGGAGCGGAATGGACTGAGATGTGCCACGGGAAGAAAACGTGTACGTGTGGGAGTTAAGATCGGTCCCTAAATACACTTGTGTGGTGACATTTTTGTTGTTGGGGCTTTTAGTGTTATATGGCATTAGGAGTCTGAAAGCTAGCGTGTTGCACAACATTCCAGTGGTATTAATATTAGCGTTTTGGTCAGTCGTAGTGGTTCATCAGCGAGGAGGTAAATGGATAGTCATTGGTGTGGCTTTGTTTTTGGGTTAAGCGGACTGGTAATGGAGCGCCAGATCTGGATAATAGCGTCCTAGCAGAGGCAGGCAACTAGCGCATAGAATGCGGTGGAGCTCTCAGCGTTGCATCTGCACTTTCTTTTAGCCAATGCCTTGGAGAACAGAAGGAAACTGGAACTTGTTCCAGCTCGTGTTAACGTGAGTAAACAAAAGTGCAATTGCCGGTAACAGTCAGTTTCTTACGAATATTACTGGGTCCAGGCGACTGCCTTGAAATGCGCAGTAGGTATTGTTTCGGTGACGGGGCGTGTGCAACAAACTTTCCGTCTGCTTACTCCCTATAGGGTATGTGGTTCACTCAGTCCCAGGCTGCATGGTCCTTTCTCGCAGCGTGTTCCTTTTCCACCTTTGACATCTTCACAGATGCAGATTGCTGCGGTCTGATATAACAGCTATCACAACTGTTAGAGACTAATAGACACTATTTGTTCTGTTAGTGGGACTTGTTTGGCCTACGGGTTCCCTGTGCATGCAACGAGAGCTAATGTTTAACTGATCTTGTGTGAACTGTCACTGATTTTTGCCACTTCGAATTGCCGGGAAAGGGCACCAATGAAGCGGGCCGCGGACGGCAGCGTGGGCTGAATACTGGGACTGACGGTGCTACGGCAATGCATAAGGAGGTTGGAAGGGAGAGGCACGGGCATATTAGGATTCGTAACTTTTGTCTGGACAAGATCATTGCAATTTGCACCCGTAACAGTCTAAATAAGCATTCGTGGTTAACTAAGAAAGAAGAACGACGGCAGTTTTTTAGACGTCGGCGTACGCAAGGGGTTTACGGTTGGGAAGACATGGACAAGTTGAAAACTAGGGGCGTGTTCGGGGGAACTTTAGTAGGCGGCCCAAATCGCTACTGCCGCAGATCTCCTAATAACAGCCAGATACTTATCTACCGACCAAGGACGGTGTGGGGTTGCCCCTTGGGAGGGTCAGCTCTAGTCTGATGACATACACACATTGTAAGTGGCCCAATCCTCCCCAGCCCGAACTTAATTTTGTCGCTGGGCTCAAACTAAACCTCGCAGAATCTTTTTTATTCCTAACAGACGAATGGTTGGGCCTGTATAGCCGCTTTCTTTAGGTCCTCTGCTTGGTGTTAATTTTCTGCATTGTATGTATATCTACATCTTTGGAAAGTCCGTTTTCCTCACGTTCGCAGATGCTGAAGTAAACCTGCCGCGGTCATCTGGGGCCCGCATTAGCGGACTAAAGAAAACCAGGTTGGGGATAAGCAAGCTCGGGGAGGATGGTGGCTTATGTCGTAGTGTGGAGACCTGCACTTATAGCTCCGTCATCAAAAACACCGTACCTTTTTTAATGGCGTGCCCCTTTTTCTGCAAATCAAGGAAACAAAATGTTCTAAAAGATTTACAAACAGACTACAAGCAAGCGTGCAAGCGCTGAAAGCCACGTGAACTGAATTCGTGTCCAAATATAAGATTCACTTTTTTACCGACAGTTCCCAGTCAGCGTATGACTGGCTTTAGGTTGTTTTTACTTATTGCGTGGGTCCAATTTCTCCAATGAAGTTTCTCTCATGTAGCTTATAAAACCAACCTTTGATTTGAAAGCTGCAAAACAGTCTCACGAAACAGGGGATTTATTTTCGCGGTTTCACTCATAACCCGGTAGGGTGAACACTTCCCCCGTAAATACATAAAAAGGAGTTCATAAATATCAAGATAAAATGGAAAAAGCTGCATGAATGGTCGGCAATCCGCTTATTGGTTTTCATTACGAATGGCATATTGTTGACAACAGCATTCTGGTATGTTTGGTTTAGCCCCCAAATGTTCATCAGAAAACTTGCATTAGGAACAGTTTCTCATGTTAGTCAAAACTTTTCCAATTTATAATAGCTGTCACCATTAGCGGGTCATTGACATTCTGTAATTCCCCACAGAAATGCATGCTCACTGAAAACTTCAAATGATTAGGAAGTTTTGTTAAGGTCGATGAAAAGAAAATACCCAGAATTTTGTTTACATTTTGCCATTATCTATGGGAAAATTTATCTGTGAGGGCAGCTCTGGGTATAGCCAAAGTTTTGTGCACTGTTTGCGATACACATTGAGGATAACACATCTCGCTTGGATAGTCTTTCAGCGATAAACTACGTATCGTCGGCGACCGTTAGCTTCCGCCTCTTTGGCACTTCTCACATTATCGACATAAATGCTCATATAGAGGATGACCAGAAACGCCATCCCCGTTGTTTTTAGCTGCGGAGGCTCTGAGAGACCGATTATTCTATCCAACTAGCTTGATCTCCAAAACTGCGGTTGCTGCGTCCTTTGGTGAAAAATTATTTGGTCATGCCAATCCGCTGGACGAAGCAAACTAGAGACCAGTCAGATAAACTGCAGTATTAGCTGGAGTAAAGGAGTTGAGGTGAACAAACTGACTACCTACCGAATCATTACCGTGAGCACTTAAAGGCATCAAAACAGTCCTCCATGGACTGTTTTTATCTGGCATAGCAGTGTTCAATTTCGGGCCAACGTTAGTGGGTCCTTAATTTGATCGTCCACGGTATTTATTTCTCATTAAAGTCGGAAAAACCTGGGTAAGAGGTTATTTGGTTCGCTATTTTTAGCAGTTTGCTTTTCGATTGATTACTATCAGATGGTTTTGGTGACCTCTCACAGAATGGGATTTTGTACCTTGCTCCAATTTCGCGGACATTAGCATTTGTCTCTCCAGTTTTTGACGAAACCTCCTGCGTTGATTTGTTCATTCCTAATTTTCAAGATAATTTTGTCATGTGACTTGCTGATGATATTACGCTACTTGTAAGTTGTCGCTTGCACGACGAGCATTTTATATTTTTGTGTTGCGAAGGCAAGCAATTTTCCCCAAGAGTTTTATTTATAGGATGAAAAATGCTTTGAAGTCATTTCAACGAAATAAATGCTTTTCTAGCATTACTTAGGAGAGAGCTTTACAAGCCTTAAGTTGCCTCTTGTTTGCCACTTCTGTCAGTCGCTTGTTGTAACCTACATTGTATCGTTTTTTTGCAGTTGATTGATTTAGGCTGGTTCGCAAAGTTTGGTACTTCCTGCAAATTAATTACTAAATTTTATGCTTTTAAGACAACTTATCTTTCAGTAAGCAGTGGTATTCATCTTATGTTCAGGAAAATTAGGGAAAACGAATAAGGACGTCAATTACTGCCCTCCTAGACTTTCAAATAGCAAGAGGAAGCGGCGATTTACATTTGAATGTTCTTATGATCATGGTCATTCCTAAACAACTTTATGGTTGCGTCTGAAGAACGAAATAAGAAAAGCGAAAGCAGAAGTGCATGGTTTGCGTACAGCAGTTTAATCAGTGGATAACGGTCATGAATGGTAGTACATCCTATTGGCATCCATTAACCGCCAATAAGCAAAATGCCAGTAAATCCACGGCGCCAAAAGAAAACACAATTTCACCAAGTGAACTTTTTGCAGTCGACGATGGTAAGCAGGATATATAGAGCACCGTTTGTTGATAAATGTCAGTGATTTCTGATAAAGGCAAGCAGTTGGCATGAGAGTATCATTTTCGCATACGGATTTTTCCAACTGGTGAACACCCCTGGTTGTTTGATAAACAGCAAAATGAATTCAACTTTATGATTATTTTGTTATTAGCCAAGGATTGCCCTAAATTCATTTGCTGTAGTTACACACTGAGGAACCTGATGGAAAAAGTGGATTCGTCCCTTCAACTTGCCTGATTTACGTAATTGTTGGTTATGTCCAATTCCAAAACGACCAAATTGTTCGGTGTCTCTGCAAATATCTGTAACAGTTCACGTTCCTTTAGTCAAATTAAAAATGTGCCTCCAGAATTTTGGAAGCTCTATCCTGAATTGCACTTGGAACCACGAACCTTGCTAGGTCCTCCACATCGAACAACAAAGGGGCTAGTTAGATCGGGGAAACATGTGCGATTAGGCTAGATGAGTGCACTCTACACGTGCTAGAATCTGTTACTAACTCCATTCAACTGCAAGTTGACGGGATGTCTTTGTGGTTTATTTCTAGTCGACTTGTTGATCATTTGTGTCAAGATTCTAGGATCGGCCTAAAGAGATGCACAAAAATTGCTGAACTCTGAACAGTGTTTTGGCAAACTGACAGGCGAACTGAGATGTCTGCTGACGCGCGCGATCGGCGTACTTTGGACGTGTCATGTAGTTTTTATGACGCTGGTCAGTGTCGTGGCAGGTGCACCGGCTTCAGCCAAGATCAAGCATATGTAGCAAGATAATTATTGATATAGTTGCAACCGCTGCATAATGGGCGGTCCCAGCTTTGGCCACTATGTTGTTTTGTGTGGTATAAATGCAAGGAAGGTAGCAGATCCTAACTTTTGGCCAGGGAAAAAGGGGAGCACTACACAGGCGATTCGTTTCATGTGCAACTGCCTGTAGGCAATAATAACAGCTTACCCAATCATTGTATAAACGTGTGTTTGGAAATTGCCATGCACGGGCTGCTGGTGCGGCGCCTACTTGGAGGGACTTAGAAAGTGAACCCTTCTCCGCTGGTGGTCGGAGGCATAAGTGGTCATATGTAAGTCATTTTTAAATGTCTCTTGTGAAAATTTCTCAAAACGTGCCAGACATGGGATGATGTAGATTATTGGAAGCAGACGGAACGCAGGGTGTATCCACTGTATATCAGGTCTGCGATGTTGACAGCCATGCTTCCAGAGGGGAATTATTCAAGGTTGTGGTTTGCGTGGTTGCAACGCATGTCTTGTAGTAGCAGATGGCATCGATATTGCGTAGATTACATCAAACAGTTATGTGAGCTAACAAGAATCTATTCATGAGGCTGTATGGCGAAGCAAAATCATCATTCAAATTGCACCCATGGTTGTATCTTTGCTATGATGCACGGACCCGCAGCTACAAGGAACAAATTTCGCATTTCAATTTCAGTCGTACATGCGACAAATTGCAAATATGCGACAGGCCGTAACAGGATACCAGAACGAGTTTTTCAGTGCACAGTGTAACGTTTCGCATAAGCCCAAATGCAAACCAATCCGAACACGAGGGACGACGCAGTATCTGTTCCCCTTATCAGATGTTTCATCAAAAGCAAGGCCGTCAAACTGAACGACACCACTTATGATGCGAAACCTTCAGCTAATACGAGACAGGCGAGGGATTGCTGTGGACACTTCTTCTAACACCATCGCCTTCAGGGTTACGAACGGAGGGAGGACTGTTGCAAAAAGCTCACGTCTTCAGTATATAAACGTTATTTGTGCCACCAGCTATCGGACACCAAGGAGGCGGTGCCTATAAGCCAAGTAGAGCGAAAGTGATTGTTGCTGTTTTTATTAAATCTGGCGATTGGGACAACCATTTTTGGAGGGAGTGAGCAACAGATTGTTGTCATTATTTCTATTTCTGTTTATATTTTCTGTGTTGGTTAATTCACTGAGAACAATTCGGGTTCCTTCGTTAAGTACCTTCGGATGGGAGGCTAGGATTATGTTTTCTGGCCTTCTTTTTTCTGTGAATGAATTGGATTGCCCGATAAAAGTGGACTGTGCCCTCCCAGTAATCATGCAGTTAGAAAGAGATCGTGCACTGAAGTCTTGTTACGCTATTTCTCATTTGCTTTAAACGGCAGCTTAGAGATGCCTGAGGTCAAGTGGGGACTATTTGAAGTGTCTCCCGAGCTGGCTCCGTCGTATGCCAGAATCGCTGTGAACGTTTATGGAAAACTTTCTTTGTAAGTTCTGTGCACGTTTGCAGATTATTTATTTGCGGAAACCAGTAGTGCTCGAGGAGTCCAAAAGCGATGGCGTTCCAAGTCGTTTGCACAAGTGGCCTCAACAAATGCTTACCAACAAGCAGATTTGAAAGTTGTCGTTCTTTTTATCTACATAATTCCTCAAGTTCTCCAAAGTTATCTAGTTAGCTCCAACGTTGCTGGGTAAACAATCATCAGCAGATTTTGATTCCGCCAAGTAGAGCTTTAATTGTGGATTAATAGGTCGCTTCGATATGTATGGTCGGTCGAAAATGTGAAATCTCCTAACTATTTCATGGTCCGCGCAAAACTAGAAATTTTTCACCCTAACTACCCGAAAAAACAAACGAACTGGAGATGATTCCGTTCCAAACAAGAAGTCAATGCCTGGAGAACAGAATATGGCGTGTTATAGTGATTTATTGGAATAATGAAAGATTCCGGCTTCCAGTCTTTTCTTCCCCTGGCAAACTGAACGTGTAAAGTACACATGACTAATTCGGTTATTGGAACAAAGATATGTTCTTTATAAAAATTCGTATACATCGGCTTTGTCAACATTATGAAGACAGAACATTACAAAATAAAAAGGGTAAAATGCGTCATCTTTTGTAACGAAATGGGCACGGGAAAGCCTATGATGGAATGCTCACTGATTCTGGTGTTCAATATCCATCCAACGAGGTGAGACACTTAGAGCTATGGATGGCTTTAACTAATGAAATGAATTTTTATGCATATTCACATCTACATGTATGTGCATAAACTTACTGGTGTTTAAATGGCTGCACTCAAAAATATTAACACTCCATGTTATGCTTTCTTATGTCGGTAAAACTGCTTTTATAAATGTATTAGCAACGTAATATCCACTTATGAGAACCAACACACATTAATCCTTGCAATTTCAGCAGCATTTATTATGGATGTTGACGTAAATAAAATCTACAATGCCGACTTCACCTTTTGTCCCTGGAAGAGATCCAGAGAGAGGAATCCAGTAAATTCATCAGTTGGACACCTAAAGGGGTACGCCTAGACAGCAAAGTACAGTTCCACATTTTTGTACTTTACGACAGCAAATTTTCCAAAAGAACGTTTTTCTATTTTTCATCGGCTAGTGTAATTTGCAATGACTACCTGCAAGAATGTTGTTAATATTTCCATTGGTCGCGGTGGCTTGCGATTATATGGCATATTAGTGAAGATTACTTTCCATGGACCTCCTTGGGGTTTAAAAGTGGAATATATTTAGCAGAGCGATTGCAGGAAGACTGTGTCGGTAGGTTGGGTGTTTACTTGTTTTTGGTCGAAACGGTCGCCAAATCTGCAGAAGCGTGCTGCAAAGCGTGCGTTTTGGGAGAGGTCATGTCCAACTTAAAAATGCTTTTCATGTTACCTTTAGCATGGTTTCGGACAAAGGTCCTCCAGTCCCACTGCTCGCTTGCATCTATTTACACTGGCCATATTCGGCTGCTTCACACGTTTTCTCTTGTCCAAATGCACGAAAAGAACTCAAGGGGAAACTATTGTTGTCGTCTGATTTGAGCTAACCATTTACATATAACCCACCATTCTTCTCCTCCTCGGGCCCGAGGCTCGTCATATCCCCTCAACCTTTATTTAGCTACTCTCAATTTGGCAACAGACTGCTGCTTCCGATGATCTTTCTCTATCTCATTTTTATCTGTTTCGAAACAAGCTTCTTTAGGAATTCACCTAGCCTCAGTTCAAAAAATCAAAACTAACATCAATGAACGTTCTATAGATCCAATAATCACAAACGGATACACAATTTTTATCGAACACAGCCACCTCCAATTCCGCAGTCAAATTTGCTTACAAAACTTCCAATTTTCGGCGTTTCATGCTGAGTACATGTTCAAAATACTTCTCACCAGGCTAATTATTCAGCCACAAAGTCTCTTCAGGTTTTTACTGTCTTTTGCGACTTTCTCCACCATGTGCCGCCCATTCTGTCATATGTTATTGATCTTTGCCTCCCATAGTTAGAGATCCAGAGCCCTGCCACTTCTCGCAAACCATCCTCGCCAGCTGCGTCCTTATGGCGGTCTATGGAGCTCAAATCGAAGCTATTCAGCCGATTCGGAAGAGGAACCCAGCGAGAGGCGGACTTCCGGCCGAAATATTCGCTGTAATCTAGGCTTTCCTCTGCCAAATGTGTTAATTATTATCTTTCCACTCCTCTGGTCCCTACCTGCTAAAAGTTTACTTTTATATTATCCCATCATTCATGCTATCGCTTCACATGCCATTGGTATAATTACTGTAGCTAGCGTCACCGACCTTTTGAATCTCACAGCCATGCCCACAAATGTAGGTAGATCACTGATCGTGGTGCCTGAACGTTGTAGCAGCTTTCATAGGATACCCGACTTTAGATTGCTATGAGGCTACGCCTCGCAGCATCATCGACCAATATAAATTCTGCCCAGTTTTTTACCTGAAATAATTGTTTAGACTGTGAACTTGAATTAGTAAAACTAGGCCACTACCTGGGAGGGTTATTCAATGAAACCAATTAAAGCAGCGAACGCTTCTGGGGCGTGTAAACGATGTATTTTTTATTACTGAGAAGGGGACCTAAAAGGCCCTGTTTGAGGTTGTTAGAGTCAGTTAAGTGAAACAAAGTAACTGTTAGCTTTCCCCCCAATTTTGACCATTTAATATTTGCTGAGAAATGCCTCATTGATTTCACGCTAGATGTTGCGGTTTGGACCCTCAGGCGTCAGGCATTCAGGAAGTGCTGCCAAGCTCAGGGGGTCGCGGCTTCCTCGTATTCACCAGTCTTTCAACTCTAGCCTTATTGTCTCAAGAGTTTCATCTGGATTGCATCAAAGATGCCATGTGCATTGGGGCCAATATTTCTTGCAGCTTCCTTTTTATGAAGAGCAGATAAAGCGCCCAAGGTTACGTTAAAGATGCTTTCATAACTGATGCATGTGTTTAGGCTTCTACCATGTCGTGTCCGAAAATCCTGGCTGAAGATTTGAGTGGCTCAGGCGCTTGCTCACCCAAGTTTGCCGCTTGTTAACCAATTGCGTTCTTTTGCTGCTGGCACGCGACAGAGTCTAGATGCAGCATCTAGTGGACCCGACGAGAAATCGGACCTAAACTTTGCGATAAGCCTTCAGCATGTCTGCGGACACACCGAAACCAGTGTCTCAAGCTATGGCCGTCCGCCCTACTTCTGTTCAATCACACCGTTTTACTACGTGATATATTGTCTCCTTTAGGGCATAACTGTAGCCCAAGCTGGCGTTGCATGGAACTCTGTCCCGTGTTCATGTCCGAGGGATAGTTTTTTCATTTGAGATGCAGATTTCAATCATGGGCTGCATCCATTGGCTAACCAGTTCCTAGATGTTTCTGCGGCGGCTGAGATCATCCAAACAGCAACACAAATTGACAATCATAGGTGGCTGAGATGCGAACCCTTCAGACTTCAAAAGAAGGTTTTTAAGATCACTAACTTTTCATTGTTTCTACTGGTCTACCGCTGTTCAAAGTTTGAAACCATTACAAACTGCCACAGTAAAATGTAGGAGCTGCGCAGCCCAATCCAGACAACCCACTAGCAGCCTGGTAAATTTAAAATAACCAGGGTTCAGTCATATCGAGATTTTGATCACCTTTCGTATCATAACACTCATTTCAATAATCCTCAAGTGGTCTCTGAGGCTTCCACGAAATTTTCGCTTCAATTCTCGTAACTGACACGAGCCATTCAGTCAGAAAATATTGCAAACGGACCTCGCTGCTGAAAAACTAAACATGAAGAATTATTTTCAACTTGACTAATACCATCAAACGTTTTAGCTCCAGGTGAGGATATTTCAACTTTTTTGATCAGTGTTTCCTACCGGTGTGCCCAATGTCATACTCGCCCATCATGACGGAGGAGGTCCGTCAATATCCCTATACGCAAGGAACGCGTATAATTTTACAGAACCCACCAGTGACCACCAAACCATACCCCGTTTCACCAAGAATCAGGGTAAGCTTACTTGTGGTCCAGCTGATAAAATCTTGAACAAGTCGAACTCGTCAATTGTCAGCTTTGTTATTTCCGAAGGGAATACTGTGTTACATGTCTGAACAACAATACTAAGGCCGTGACAGTGGTCGCTAATTCCGATAATTCGGTGGCAGCAATTTTCTGGCCGACGACAGCCTTTTCACAGAGTACCATGCACTAAACCAATGAATGAAATGCAATCCTGAAGAAAGACCGAACACGTACTCTCACGTTTTACGTCGAGCTTCATTCAGGAATTACTATCGTAACTATATGGCTTCACCTCCAAACCCACCGCAGAAACCGGCAGCGAAATCCAGGATAATGTACTGGCTTCCATGTTTTTTCCTCTAGGTTAATTCCCCCAATTCAATTAGCGGTGCCTTTTCCGTTTTACTCCGGGATGACATTGAGATCGTTAACAGCATTCATTCTGAAGCTCTTTGCTGTACTGATGTTGACAGCCCAAGATCCGTTGTCTCTGAAATCCTGGGCTAATGAGTGGATAAAGCA
The DNA here is from genome assembly GCA_008360955.1 of Fasciolopsis buskii. NCBI lineage: Eukaryota > Metazoa > Platyhelminthes > Trematoda > Plagiorchiida > Fasciolidae > Fasciolopsis > Fasciolopsis buskii. Next base: position 48,456 of record LUCM01007970.1, read on the forward strand.
TTACTTGGCAGAAAAGAGCTACATTTTGCGTTACAGTCTCAGCTAACCCACTAGATGGCTTAGACCTGGAAAGGCGTTCGTACTCGATGGCAGGGAATCAGGGAAATTGGCGTGAGCTATTAGCACCATTTAAACACTTCGGAAGATGTAATCCGGCAAGTGGCGAAAGCTAGTAATTCAGCTGGGCTGCTGTAGGAAATCCAAAACTCCAGGTGCCTTACCGCGGTTGACTTATGCATTATCAATTGACCAAAGCCACACTGCAACAAGCATGATATCTAAGGATATAAACGACGGTTGAAGATCGGGAAACAGTGCTTGCAAAACATTCTTTACTGGAAGATACTTGCAAAAAATGGATTCCATTAGTGACTCGCTTCAACCTGCACCTGACCATCCTTCGTCCGCTAACTTCATAGCCAGCGACCCAAGTTTTCCAAAATTGTGCTCCCAACGGTTTTCACAAGTTCGGCGCAAGCAAACATCTTCGAAAGTGGTCCTGGCATGCTAGAAGACCCACGGAAGGTGCAAACATTCCCACCCTACTAATCGCCCCAATATTTCTGGTGTCATATTGATATGCCTGAAGACTTCCAAGGGAGTGACCACATAGATGCACCGATCAGAAATTTTCTGTTCCGCACAACTAACCCAATAACAGAATTCAACTAAAGGACTCACTACGCGCCAAAAAGGCATCCGTTACAGACACAGTTCGTCCTGTACCTGGTACAGCTTCTTTAACCCATCCCCCAATAACATATGACTCTGTCTATACCAACTTTCGATCCTGCTTCGGTAGCTTCGTCTTGCCTGGCGGTCGGCAGCTCAGGTCCAGAAAACCGATTTATTGCAATGGAGCGGAAAATTATTGCGATTCAAGATAAGTTTCATATAATTTTGGGATTTCACTTATTCTGTCCATTCACCGGCTAGATAAATCGTATGACTTAGTTAAGGGCAATCATCTTAATTAACAACCAAATATGCCCCATCCACCAGGAGACTGCTCTGGGCGAGATTTGCGTACAATCATCAGGAAGCAAAAATGCCATGTCTTCCGGGGATACCAAAGGCGGAGGCTCTGTACAATTAAGAGGGGTTGCTGAAATACCACTTTGATTCTGCTTTCTACCCAAAAACACTGACTCTTTAGCCTCCAAATTGCTCTCCTAAACTCTAATTAACATCACAGATTTTATAAGGGTAACCTTATGAAATTCAGCCCATCGATGAAAGCCCCCTTCCACATCCGGCTAATACACATCCCCCAGGCATCATCTGCCTGCATTTTCCAGATGCGCTCCTTTCTGCTAGGCCAGGCATGCTGTTGTCCTTTTGGATGGTCATTTTGCATTTTTGAAAGATATTGTTGGTTATAGCATTGAACGGCCTTGAGTTTTGCGCTGTCTTTTTTGATAAATTTCCAGTTTTAAACAGGCCTACAGGCATCCTTGCAATAAGGAGTCATTCTGTATATTTATAGCGGAACATGGATTTGTTCCTCCGGCTGGCTTGTTTAACCGAAGGTTGACCGCCAAGCACGATCGCCATTGCTAGTTGCTCACGCACCCTTCGCGCACACGCTCCTGTTAAAAATATATTCAACCTTCTACCGCTTCGGACTGTCTTCGCGTCGTACCGGTCGAGTGTCAGGGTTGTTAGTATTGCAATCGTACGGAGCCGAGTAAGAGTGACGCGCAAGTGGTCACAGACGTTAAGGGCAAGCAAGCGTTATACGAGATCCCTGTTGGGAATAACGGTTCTGAAAATTGATGGGCCTATTCGTTTTCGCTGTCGCATTGTTTGCCTTGTTCAAACTGAAATATCACCGTTGTATTTTTACCATGTTTGCGAATTGCTTTTACTTGTAGATTCTTGCAAGCTGCGTTTTTCAATCGGAAGTTTTCGGCACGTGGTGCTTACGCTACTTCTTTCGTTTTAAATCCGGCGCCATGTTCACGATGCAAAATATATTACCAGACCCAACAGTAGGTTCGATAACTCTTCAAATACCCCCGTTCTTGCCGATCCTCAACTTTGGTGTACTTTGACTGTATTGGAGTTCGAGAATTACGGGATAACCGGCGACGCCAGTCGTTTTAAGTTGGTGACCAGGCGTCTTCATCCAGATTTGACCCTTCAGGTCAGGGACATCATGGTATCCTCGCGTAGTCCCGGCGCATCGTGAGGGGCGGTTACACCTTGGACTTCTCTTACGGAAGATCAACGCATCCGATAACTGCCTCAAGGGATCGAGCTCGGAAATAAGAAACCCTCAGAACTACTTAGTGGAATGCGGCGTTTTAGAGGCGGAACGTTCGGCGACGACTGGATGCGAAGAGGCTTCAACGGCTCCCACCACATCTACCTCGTTTGCTCAGTACTACCGGAGGATACAGTGGAATTGGCTGTTGACATTGTCGCGCTATATCCCGGGTGCCTCAACAGCGAATATCTTTTCATCTCCCAAAACCGCATCTTCATCTTTGCAAGACTAACTAAAAATCATTCTGACGAGGATAGACGCATATTTACAGCGACTCACAGTCAGTAGAGACCGGCGTCGAGATCAGTTCAGTCCGCGTCGCGGCAGGCAGGGTAGCCCCACTCCCAAGCAACCCTTCCTGCCATCGCGGAAGGCTACTGCAACACCGGGCCAGCTGTTAATTGTCGCCTCCTTAACGTCAAAGATTTGACGACTAACAAGCTCTTCTTGGTGGATGCAGGTGGCGAGGTTAGTTTAATCCCTCGAGACTCGAGCAATTTGATTGCTGCACAAGCAGAGACGCCATGGGCTGCAAACGGCACCGACATTCTCAAATACAGACATCGTTCCCTCACCCTCGATCTAGGTCTGAACTGTAAACTTCGTTGGGTGCTCATCGTCGCCCACGTCCATTACCCCATTATCCGCATAGAATTCCTCCAGCGCTTCGACCTACTGGTCGACGCTCGGCAGAGAAAAAAGTAGATCGTCAAACGTCGCCGACCGTGACCGGCTTGTACGCCGTTGTCAAACAAACCAGGCCAGAGTACGCTAAACTGCCAACCCAACAGCCATACAATGGGCTACTGCGCGACTATCCGGACATACTCCGACACGCCGGCTCATTTCTCTTCGTCAATACTAAGGTAACTCAACATATAGAAACCACAGGACCCCCAAAAGTTACCAGGCCTTGTCGCCTAGCTCCTGAGAAGTTCCGCCCGGCCAAGGCGGAACTCAACCATACGTTCGAACTGAGCAACATCCGACCTTCCAGTGATACTTGAGCCTCTCCGCTTCAAATGGTCCCCAAGCCCATTGGCGACTGGCGACCAGGGTCGCCGTTCCCGATAGGTACCGGAATCCCCAAATACAGGACCTCACTTCGTCGCTGTCCGGTTGCAACATCTTCAGCCGCATAGACTTAGTTCGAGCATACAATTCAATCCCCGTAGAAGAGAAAGACATACCAAAAACGGTGATGACCGCTTCTTTTAGGAATGTTCTAGGTCGCGAGGGGGCCATTCGAGATCAGCAATGCAGCTGAAACGTTCCAAAGTTTTATGCACGAGGTCAGACGCGGTTTAGAGAATATGTATGTGTACCTAGACGATGTCCCAGTAGCTGTCTACTCGGAGGAGCAACATTCCTGTCACATACGGGCCCTTTTATACTGCCTCCACAAACATGGCGTGGCGATCAACGCCCCAAAATGTGAGTTCTTAGGACCCGGCGTCACAGTTCCAGGGCTTATCGTCTCGTCCTCGGGTATAGCTCTCTTGCCAGATAAGGTTATCGCTATTCAGGACTTCCCAGAGCTTCATTCCGATCGGCAGTTACGGCAATTTGCCGGCCTGGTTATCTTCTATGGGCGTTTTATTCCTAAATCTGCAGAAGAATCTATCCAACTTTACAGCTTTGTTACGCAGAATTAAGCGCAAGTTCTCATTCCTCGAGGATGCAAAACAGGCGCCCACTTCCATTTAATACGCCTTCACCAAAATAGCACTTCTCGCACGTCTAGACTTTGCAACACCCAAATATTTGGTAACCAGCGCTTCAAACACTGAATTCGGAGCTGTTACTTATTAGTGCACCGACGGTTCTTGGAAGCATTTAGCATTAGTTTCCAAGCGGCTGCAGCTGGCGGAGTCTAGATGTAGCACGTTTGGCTGAGGGTTGCCCGCCGGCCATCCTGCTGCCCGCCACTTCAGGCACGCATTAGAAGGTAGCCCATTCAAGGTGTTCACGGCGGATATATACGCTGAGTTCTGCTTCTGACTGGTACTCGCCACGCGAGATCCGCCACTTAGACTTTGTTTCACAGTTCACTGTGGACATACGACATGTCGTTGGGGCAGATAACTCAGCCTCTGGTGCAGTTTCTCGTAAACACCAAACATCGACCCCAGTGCGATGTCACAAGCCCAGGGATGGATCCTGATATCGACAAACCTCGAAGAGACAGCTCGGTAAACTCATCAGTCGTACCAATCACGGCGTCTTAGAATACAATTCTTTGCGACATGTCGGAAGATCCTCCAAGGCCGGTGGTTCCAGCAGTTCATCATTATACCACATTTCTGGTGTTACACAACCTCGCCCACCCGGGTGAGGCTAGTGACAGAGGGTTTTGTATAATTCAACGTTAGATGTGACGTGCGCCAGTGATTCCGCGCCTGCCTCCAGTGCCAGAGAGCGAAAATCCATCGACATAACAAAGCTTTGTTGGCTGCTTTCCCCGGACCGAAGACACGTTTTTATCACGTACACGTTGATCTCGTAGGCACTCTTCTGCTGTCTCACAGCTATGTCCACATTCTCACCTGTGTAGACCACTTTACTCCCTGACCGCAGGCCATGCCAATTCCCTGCCGTATGTCACAAAAAGGCCGCAAAAGCCTTCTTGTCTGGTTGGATAAGCGTATTTGGTTGCCACGCTATAGTGACCACCAACCGTGACTCGTATTTCGATGAGGCGTTTCCAAATATGATTAAAATACTTGGGTGTAAGCATATTAGAACAACCGCCTACAACCCGCAGGCTAACGGTCTGGTGGAAATATTTCTTTAACAGTTAAAAGCTGCTCTGCGAGCCGGGGCCAACACGCTTTGGAGCGAAATACTGCCGTTAGCTCCCTTAAGACTTGATAGTTCTGTTAAGGAGGAAATGCGCACTACACCAAACAAGCTCGTGTTTGGTTGCACGCTCCGCCTCCCCGAGGAGCTAGTGCCCCCATCGAGACCCACGCAATTCAACTGCGGCAACTATGCAAAACGTCTTGCAGAACACATGCCAACGCCTCGTGCCAATCCACCGCGGGACCAACGACCTTCGGTCGACATTCCAATCGCATTGAGTATTTCCACTCACGTTTTCGTGCGTGTGGATGGTGTCGACCACCACCGCAACCACCGTATGCCGGTCCGTTTCGCGTGGTAATGCACGGTCTTAAAACGTTGTTTTGAACGTTGTCGACCGACACGACAAAGTGTCTATCGGTCGTACTAAACCTGTCACCATAGAATGCCGGTTTAACGACGGATTTCTTCCACCTAATGAGTCATGTCAAGCTGGTTGAGCCCAGACATTACCAGTGCCGCACGTGGAGACTGCTGGTGGAGCTGAATCCACAACAGCACCAATCACACCCGAAGTACCGGATATGCGAATTGGCCATAGCGGCCACAAGATAAGACAACCCGTGCGTTTATCTGCTTTTGTTGCCATTTGACATCAGATGGCTGGATAATCTCCTGTCGTAAGTGCACGTCTGTACTTAATAGGATGACATGTTTGCCGCGATAGTTTATGCGCCGATAGACATGCCGCCCCCATGTTAAACCGCCAAGGGCAGCACCGGCCGATGTTAGGTGCCCGCCACCAAGTCGAATATCTACCGGTGTTCACGAGAACTATTTCCACCAGTTTGTCATTGTCTTACCCTCTCTCATAGAAGAATCCCACGGCCGAGTCGATTCCAAGGACTCAGGCATAACAACAATCGGCCTCGTGGTCGACATCATGCACCAGGGAGGGAAAGGTACCCGAGGTCATACACTCATCTTCAAACACTCTGGCAAAGATTATGAACGAGGTTGAGAACTGTGGATTTGGGACGCGAGCAGATCCACCGCTTTGACCGGCGCAAATCAGGTGGGCAGCTCGGGTGCAGCGATGCGTGAGCGCAGCTAGGCTGGAGGCTCGTACTTCCTGCATTCACTTCACAGTTATATTCATCAGGTTGGGTACCCGGCACAAGATCAGATGCCAAAACCTAATACCCGAAGGGACCAGAAAAAAAACCGCGAAGTTTCCCATTGAAGATGGATGCCAAAGCCCGAAGATGAACGAAGGACACTGATTGAACGGTATGGACTACACATAAAGCCATTCAGTGACGGTCTTCTAGAAGGCCGTTACATGGGTGGAAAACAAATTTAATCCTACGGATAGCTTGGTAAAATAAAGGATGACCAACAAGTGCGGCCGCCATTTGCCTGTTGCTCACGCACCCTTCGCGCACACGCTCCTGTTAAAAATATATTCAACCTTCTACCGCTTCGGAATGTCTTCTCGTCGTACCGGTCGAGTTTCAGGGTTGCCAGTATTGCAATCGTACAGAGCCGAGTAAGAGTGACGCACAAGTGGTCACAAACGGTAAGGGTAGGGAAACGTAATACGGGATTCACTTTAAGACAATGCTATCTACAGCAGGTAAGTCCGTTATACTTCAAATAATCTTCATTCGCAGATTTGCAAATATAAATTTCCTAGCTTTCGTCATGTTGCGTGCAACCATTGCACAATGCAATATGGTGGGATGTTGTCAACACACTTATTCCTTTCATCGGTCTTACGGCCGTTATTACGTGCGTAAGTTGTTCGAGGTCCTGGGGGCACGTGTATTGATGGGTGTTCAGGCATCACGTACATGTACTATCTGCAACCAGTGGCTGTTGCCATGAGACCACATATTACGTGTAATATTGCTCCTTAATTATAACGTACCCACGAAAATGCTAGAAAACTATGCTTCCGGAGGCATACGCACGGGTACTTCTACAGATCTTTATAAGTGTCGCTAGCCATATATGCCTATTTACAGATAGATGGGAATAGAGATGGACTTGAGGCTACAAATGGCTGCGTACCTTTTTCCGTCCGTCAGTTAACGCATACATTGCCTTGCCACTTTTAGAACGTAACGTATGCATACAAGTGTAAAATTCGTTTATGGGGCAAACTGTAATATATACATATATAACGATTAAGATGCAAACATTGATATCAAGTATATGGGACAAACATATAGATGTATATATATTTCTTGATTATGGGGCAAACAGAAAAACAGAATATACAAAAAGATCATTTGTATTATTGACGCACAGTAAAATTTTAAGGCTTTGACACGCCAGATCGACATTATTTTTTTTGAATTAGGTGACATCCATATTCTCTATCCAGTGTCGTTGCCACCACAATTCACCAAACATCTCACATTGTGGCGTCGATCTACATATTATTTGTATTTGACACTGCTTTAACAAATGTCAGTGTCGCTTCCGAGTTTGCGCCTCTTTGCCAATGCGCCCAATGCAAATCCATTCCTTCATCAGTGAGCCGATTCGTCAAGGCCATGACCCGATATTTTTCGTTCCACCTATTGTATAACTGAATTCGTGACGCACCCTAAACTGAGCTTCCATGAGTTGGGCCACACAGCTTATTGTCAGTGCACTTCCCTAGCCACTGCCTAGCTCCTCAGCTGGTATTCTTGTTTCTCCAACCGAACGCTAAAAGTTAAATATTACTGTATGCTACAGTGATAATTCACCGTTTAGTGAAAGTATATTACTATATATACATGTATATACCAAAGAAAATCATGACATTGTGAAGGTTAATGTCTTTCGACGCTGCTGTAATTTCAGTGTCCAACTTGATTGTAGTAACCGACGGTTGCCATCATTCACCCACCCCGTTGCTCTGACAAAAATGCACTATTTTCTGCCCCCTGTTGATGGATCTAGTTCTAAACTCTGCCAAATTATCTTGCCTTCTCAGTGGCTGGCGGTGAATAATAAATATATCTGCGTGACCCTGTTATCGTGTATTGCCCAGAAACCATCGTTCTTAGTGCTGCTTGGCTACTAAATTCGTTCTCTTCGGCGCTCTATAACTTAGTCGGCTTCAATACATTTCGTAAAAGTGCGATAACGCAGAGCTGAGCAGGCAGCTTATGGCTGAAAGAAGCACTCCAAAATCTTGCGTTTCACCGGTGCTCATGAGATCACCACTTTACAAATGATTTTTGTAATTTATCCTATTCATACATTAGTTTTCCTAAAAGTTTTCTTGTTCGCTCTCACCGCGCTGTTTTGAAGCTCGCTAGTTTTTACCCGCGTGGACTGCTTGCACATTTATGTCTAGTGACATTGGCTGTCTTTTCGAGCTTTTGTTTTCGCATATTAGGTCCTCGTGTATGCTTGCATATTGGTTAACTTAACAGCAGCATTTACGAAGCAGTTGTATTCTGGATGCACGACCAACATTGGCTGCTTCCTGCTCAAGCGGTGCTTGCAATACTCAGTGATCAATTTGTAACAAGAGAATGTTCGAAAGCATTTCAAATGCAACATAGCTAGGAAGCAACGTGGCAAGCCCTTGAAGATATTCTGATTGAACTTGATTTTTTGCCCTTTGAATCCCCTATCTCCGTCATTGCCAATTCACGCCTCAATGATGCTTACTGTATGGAAAGCAGCACTCATAACCGTGAGATTGCAGAATTGGAGGCAGTCAGCCAAAGTAGGATAGGAGGCCGAGAGCAAAAATATTCGGAACTCAAGAGCGGGAACAATATCTTGATGAATATGAGATTTAGGACGTAGGGTGAATAGAGAGCAGAGATCAGGTGGTGGTCACACTTCGTTCCCTTTGATCAATCACCGTCCAAATTACTCAGTTTGCAGTCGTCAATATTCCAGTTCCAGTTCCAGTTAGATTACAGGACTATGCGGCGAGATGCCTGACCGTCCAGGTTCTTCCGCCAAAAGCTCCCCTGAAATGACGATGCCTCGACAACACGAGGACGCCCGAGCGGTATTGCAAGTTTGTGCAGCACCCCGAATATTTCAGTGTATTCAGGAAACTACCACAATGTATGCTAAGGCGAAGCATATATATTATAATATTGACGATAATATTATACTTATTTGACAGTGCCAGAAAATGCACAGTGAATGATCACGACGAAAAAAATAAGAGCACCTACGTGCAAAGGGCGGAGGGGCTATAAAATAGTCATTAATAATTACGCCAGGTCGCATGTGTATGGTAAGAGAATAAATGCTAACGAAATTTCACGTGGAGGAGGTGTCCGACGGGGACGTCTCGGTATTTACGACTTTTCGCCCCATGTTCTGGGGGCATTCAAATAGTTGGATGCCATTTAAAATTACGATAACCGGTTGCGTTGCAAACAGCCCAGCGTGCGATAACTAGTTCCAAAAGCCGCTAAATGCCGGCTGGTAACGAGTTGGAGAGTTTATAAAAAAGTGATCAATAGAGCGGAGCGATGCTAGGTGGAGAAAATGGATGTCACCTAATTCAAAAAAAAATAATGTCGATCTGGCGTGTCAAAGCCTTAAAATTTTACTGTGCGTCAATAATACAAATGATCTTTTTGTATATTCTGTTTTTCTGTTTGCCCCATAATCAAGAAATATATATACATCTATATGTTTGTCCCATATACTTGATATCAATGTTTGCATCTTAATCGTTATATATGTATATATTACAGTTTGCCCCATAAACGAATTTTACACTTGTATGCATACGTTACGTTCTAAAAGTGGCAAGGCAATGTATGCGTTAACTGACGGACGGAAAAAGGTACGCAGCCATTTGTAGCCTCAAGTCCATCTCTATTCCCATCTATCTGTAAATAGGCATATATGGCTAGCGACACTTATAAAGATCTGTAGAAGTACCCGTGCGTATGCCTCCGGAAGCATAGTTTTCTAGCATTTTCGTGGGTACGTTATAATTAAGGAGCAATATTACACGTAATATGTGGTCTCATGGCAACAGCCACTGGTTGCAGATAGTACATGTACGTGATGCCTGAACACCCATCAATACACGTGCCCCCAGGACCTCGAACAACTTACGCACGTAATAACGGCCGTAAGACCGATGAAAGGAATAAGTGTGTTGACAACATCCCACCATATTGCATTGTGCAATGGTTGCACGCAACATGACGAA
>LUCM01007970.1:63519-75135 GCA_008360955.1 Fasciolopsis buskii
GTGTAGAACCGATTGTCCCAAAGTTAATCCCGTATTACGTTTCCCTACCCTTACCGTTTGTGACCACTTGTGCGTCACTCTTACCCGGCTCTGTACGATTGCAATACTGGCAACCCTGAATTTCGACCGGTTCGACGAGAAGACAGTCCGAAGCGGTAGAAGGTTGAATATATTTTTAACAGGAGCGTGTGCGCGAAGGGTGCGTGAGCAACAGGCAAATGGCGACTGCGCTTGGCGTTCAACCCTCGGTTAAACAAGCTCCGCGTGTGAACAACTCGTTGTTCCGCTCTATAGTTTTCGTCGTATTCTTTTTATTATAGATCCCTCTGTATAACGCATATTTAGTTTTTAACTTTTTGATTTCACCCGGATGCTCTGTCTTATAAACGAATTGTGTCTATGTTCTTGGCTCTACCGTCATATCACTTTGCACTGATGAGTGTTTGAATAGAACCCAACAAGCTAATACTAACAGCAGTATACTACAATTTGCTGGTCTGGCAATGGAGCGAATTCTACGCCCTGTACGGTTCGATGTTGAGCCACCCCCCAACTCTGTACGACTCTCTGGAAAAATTAGTTCCATGTATTTACTTATTTCATCGCCACATTTTAAGCCCCCGACACGGACAAGCTGGACGTTCTGATCAATTTTATAACACCTCCCATCTGCGAGTACATCGTGGAATGCAGTAATTATGAGAATGCAATACATATTCAAAAAATGCATGTGCTTGGTGTCTGTTGACCCCTGGGAAGCAGAAGTGAAGCCATTCTTTCAAAAGCTCAAATTTTTAGTAACAGGCTTTTGTGTTAATTCTGTCACAGGTGAGCCAAATCGGACGGACACTATACACGATGCATTCATCAATGGGATGCAGTCACGTTTCATTTGACGATGCTTCATAGAGAACAGGGCGTTTGATCTTGGCGTGGATAACGAGCAGGCCCGATTTTTAGAAATGCCATAACCAGCCTCAGTCTATCTGAGCCGAAATTCGGCGTCTCCGGCTCGTCGTGCTGCACCCAAATGATTACACTCCGAAACACCCTACCAGGCAATAACGGCAAAAACCACTAACCGAGGTCACTTCTTTGGACATGCCATACACCCTCCCTCAAAGTGTCCCAATCAGGATGCTATGTGCGAACTATCTGATGTGAGACGGCACCATTAAAATTTTTTCTGATTAGCAAAAATTCGACAACGGTTAGGTCTTTACCATTTTTAGTGGTATTAGCGAGCCTTGCTTGATACCAGGAGTTTAGACGTTCCGTATACGGTTCCGTTGTTCACGGACTGTTGAAAGGTGTGGGACCTCGCAGTTCCATTACCGTGCCATGAGTTTTGGGTTGTTTTCGGATCATTCTTAAGGGGTAATAATTCACCGCACAAGCTATAGGACGCTCGCGCCTCTGAGTTTGATTCTGAACCATATTCCTTGGCATCTCCAACCAACAAAAATCCCCATTTATTGGGCCGATCCAGGAAGAAGGGGAACATCAACCGAGGTCAAGGCCGAAGCCAACCCCTTTCATGCCTCTAGGATCATTAATAGTCTGACCACGATGTCGCTTCTTTCACCTTACTCAGAAGGTGCAAAAAGCACGAAAAGGTAAAGGAATGGAGGTCATATGTGGCACGCGTTCAAACCAGCCAAAGCAAACTAGAAGGATTGTTTCAGTCAGAGGACCGCCGTATGAATCTAACCCACGGAGATGCACCTCATCATTGTTCATTCGAATTTCTCACCAGACTCAGGCGATGCTTCGGAGAAGTCGGTAATCTAACGCAGACCGTCACTGGGTATCTTCACAACGGATAGGACACGCTTCGCAATCGCAAAGAAAAACTACGAATTGTGGCATTTTAAGCACTCCCTGAGAGGAAGCTGGATTCGATGGCAGCGCCACAAGTGTCAGAGTTTAGGGAAAACAGCTCTGAGTTTCACTGTTTGTGACTAGACCTTTTCCAAATCGCTGGGTGCGTTTAGGCCACCTAGGTACTTGAAGCAGTTAACTACTTCTAACCGATCGTCACAAAGGGCAAGTGCGGGCGCAAGCCACTGTAGGTTTTGGAGAAGTGCCTTGCATTGTGAAGATGCAAGACACATTCTGTACCTGGACACCTCAATCAATAAGCGGTCCACCGCACGTCGGATTGCCCGTACCTCGCTAATCAATAAGGCGATATAATCGACATATCCTGGCGTCTAAAAGACCAGAACATACAGTCTTAGAAATTAGAAAATAAAGTTGGATACAGGGCAGCCTAGCTGTTGGACACGATGAATGGTTGTGGAAGCTGGCCCTAATTTCTAGCCGATTGTGACTTACGACGATGCAACTCGTTGAAGGCCAACACATGCTTCCTCGGTGTTCCGCTTCTCAGCAAAAGATGCCATGGTGCACACCTACCAACAGTTTCAAAGGCAGTGCGAACGTCCAAGAGCAAGATAAAAGTTGGCCTTTGGAAAGCAAAAGGGTGCTCTAACACTTGTCGGAGAGTGAAGATTTTATCAACGCATCCACGACCGTCGTGGGTGCCCGGCCTGATCCTCACGAATGCTTTACAGCCTGCGAGGAATGACGGACGAAATTACCTTTGACGCTTTTCGTTAGCGCAGCCACGGCGCAAGCTTTTTTCGAAGATGGGGACAACGGTCGACTTCCTCACGAGGAGGGAACTCTCTCGGATTACCAGACCGAGGACAAAACGTGATTCCTCTGACAAGATCCACTCATCTATCTTCAAACACAGCTAGAAAAGCCCGGCGGTTTGTGAAGTCCTAAGCCCCGGATTTTTAGAGGATCTCCGCCTCAATTAGTGGATCAGTTGAAACGGACCATCGGATTCTTACCGGAAAAGCCGCAGGAAGAGCTGATTTTGAGGGCCCGGTAAATTGTGCCCGAAAGTGCTTCGCCCAGCGTACAAGATGCCGCTGCTGATTTTGGATAGGGAAACCTTTAGCTTCGTGGGTCGTTTCGCTCACAATAATTGTTTTTTTTACTGGTGGCGGCAGCATAGTTCATGCCTAAGGCTCGTTGGTACCACGAGGTCTCGTGATTCTCATGCAAGCTTGCACTGGGTTCTCTTTTCGTTACGGGGCGTGCCTCAATATACTCGTCACCAACGGGAATGGACTGGCGTGTATCCATAAAGCGCAGGGTTAGCGAAGGATGAAAAGGTTAAATTCGGCTTTAGTCAGTTAGTAATATCTGCATCCTAGGTTGGGCCCAAGAGATGAGGATTGTTGTTGGGTGGAGATGAGTGATATAGTTCAGATCCGAGTTCAGTGGCGCTTTTTTGCAGAAACGATCCCGGAAGACTGAAAACACCGAAGGCATTAATATTTATATATACATGCATTTGTGCATTGACGTGGTAATATCCCTGCTCTTCTACAGCCTTGCGCAGTGTTTTGTTACGGAGCTAAGCTCCGGACGTTGTTCCGCCTGCGGTGATTTTAACTTACAGTTTGAAATACTTAGTTGAACTAGCCTGTGTTGTTAATTTTACACATTTGTTTTTCTTTTGTCCTTCGTCACAATTCCGATGACATACTGTTTGTATTCAGAATTTTGCAAAATAAATAACAAAGCATGTATATGCATGGAATGTGCTGCACACCACTACCGGAGTCTCGAGATTCTTCTGGACTTTAAAGGTGCTTTCGACTCACTGGGCCGATTTGAAAGTGATCCGCCAGAAAGTGAAGATTTTTCTGTTACTTAATCTCGAAGCAAAATGATTGAAGAAGTGTGCGTTAACGCACATGTACCAATTGGGACAGTTTGTATTGCATGTGATGGTTTTTGTGACATTCTTTTCTTTACCCCCTGGTAGAGGGGGGCGCCAGCTCTGCTTCTGGATTAACGAGCTAATAAAGTGGCTAAACTTGTTCCACTGATTTACATGATTCCTGACCTTCTTTATAAGAGGCATTTTGCTCCCTGGGACTGATTTATTGTTTCCCTTCATTGGGTAGCTTACCTGGTCCACCAAGATAACCTAGCGCCCCGCTGCCGATGTACTTTTTGAACCTCGTTTTCTTAGTCTTAACTTATTACAGGTAAATCATTATGGAAACTGAACTTCTGGAAAATGCGAAAGATCCGACTAAGCTTAAGCAAATTGTCAACACCCGGCGATGCTGTGAAATTGTCGACCTTATTCGAAAGACCCTTCAACAGGAAAATCTCCAGTCTGACATCAGTGTATTGGAGGCGTTAACGTGTGGTATAACATTTAAGTTTATCAATGCATGGCTTCATTAGGTGTTCATGGACATGAAGAGCTGCTTGAAATCTGCGAACAGTTCATTGATATTCTGTGGTCCGTTCACCTGTCGGAAGACTACAGAAGTGCCACTTCGCTTTTTCTGAGTGTTTGCGTAAGCCATTTTTATAATAAAGCGATGTGCTTGCTGTTATCAAGACAGAACAGTTGGAAGACTGGAAAGTGGAGCGACTGTGTTTTCGAATAATACAACGGCTTAAGGAGGAGTCTTTCGAAAAATTTTGGTCTGTTTAGACTTTCCTTCCAAAAGTTTGTTTTTTGACATGCAGTGTGTTCGAAGTTTTCGGAAAGTCTTTGCTACGGCTAGAAACGTCACCTGTAATTCTCACTCCATTAACCCGTCCGCTTTGTTCAGTCGAGTAAGTTTGAGAAAATTATCGCTACTGAATATTTCTTTAGGTGGAATGGAGAAAATGCAATTTCTCTACTCGGAGCAATTAGAGATTGTCCTATTTCCCTCAGTTCACGTGAAGTCATCTTGAACAAAGCCTTAGAAGTTTTGAAAACAGTGGAACCTTTCTGTATATCCGGCCTTTGTAGAACAATTTTGCTATTTGCCTGTGTGGTTTGTTTCATCGATTTTCTTTTGACTCTCAGAAAACCATGCCACTAGTCATCCAATATATTTGTTCTCTTCCGGTGTCTGCTCCATCAACACATCAAAAATTAATCTTGGATAATATGATTGACCATATACATAAGTTTTCTAATGAGATTGAACAGTTCGGAGCAGGTATAGTGCATGCCCTAAAGGTATCCGCAAGCCACATTCGCTTTTTGATTTTCTAGAGTTTACCTGAGAATCTGAAACTTTCCGAATGGTTTTTCACAATATCTCTAACCGTTATTCCCGTGGAATCGTTGCGCAGTTCGGTAAGTCAAAGGGCCAGTTGATTGTAACTGTCTGTATTCCCTGGTGCCTTCTACACTTTGTGTTTCGCTTTGACAAAGCCCATACCGAAGTGTGTATGTATAGATATTACGCTAGAGTCTATTTGTGCATGGAATCCTTTTGTTAAAGAGCTTATAAATGAAATTTATGAGTCGTTCATAATTCCCTCAGCCGAGCGGATCTCTCCGCTTAAATAGCTTTTCAAATGACTGGACGAAATTTTCTCGGAGGCACATGATCGTTTTCGCGGCTGTTATTGCCGCCGATCAGGTGTTAGTAACCCCAACTACTTGTGTGTCACGAAAACTTAGCTTTTATCGTCGAATTCTGGTAAGATTCGGAATCTACCAGAGTAATGTTTAGCAGAGAAGTACCCCATGTGCATGCCTGGTTGGCGGCAATAATCGGAAAACTGGTCGTGGGCTTCCGGAGAAATTTCGTTCACTCTTCCTTAAAAAATTATGTTGAATATCTTCTCAGGTGGCATTTTACCGTCGTTACCAAAGTATGCAATATCTCTGCTGACATCATCACCATCGTCAGCATCATCGTTCAGCGTTAAACAGCAAGGCAAGCCTCACTGACCGCTGCCTTTCCCCAGAGTTACACGTTTATATAAAAAGAGTGAATATCCAAGGGGAACAGGGAGTGGACCTACACAGGCGGGGAAAGGTAAGATGCTGCTGCAGCCAACACACGAAACACAGTCTAACTGTACAAACGCACGTGTTTTCAATCATTCTGATTCGATAGAAAATGACAGCACGATCGCCACTGTTCACGGTTCACTGCCATATCCTTCAGTGTCTCCAGCTAGCAAGTCGACGAGTCTTTCGGACCCCAACCACGAATGCGTGAGACACCTGCTTTACCTAACTTCGCTGTACATTTTCTCATCCCACGTTGCCACGTCATCTGTTGGCCTCCACATGGCTTCTTCCATTCCTTAGGAGGAACACAAAATAGGGCACGGTATGGTAGACGAGTGTTCGTCATTCGCAATGCGTGACCCAACCAGCGTAGTCTACTAAGTTTCATACGCAGAAGCAAGCTATTTTCAGAAGTGGCACTCAATAAAAGATTCCTGACGATATTACTCCCCCGGTCACTCCATCCATTCCTAGCCATACTATGTAAACATCGGTTGTCGAAAACCTCCAACCGACGAACATCGCCCACACGCATACTCCACGTCTGGCAACCGTACAACAGAACTGAACGCACTGCAGCACAGTACACACGACCTTTCAACTTCAGTGAAATATCAGGCCGACGCCACAAGTGCTTCAATCCAGCGTAAGCTGCACGAGCCTTGGATATACGCATACTTACCTCCAATCCCGAGCTAGCATCGTTAGACAGGCAGCTACCAAGGTAGGTGAAACGGTCCACAATCGTCAGTTCCTCTCCATCCAGTATCAGGTTCGGCGCTGCTGTCGTCCAGTCCTGTAACAGTACTTTGCACTTTGAAGGTGCAAAGCACATGCCAAACAGAGCAACCGATCTCGACAGTCTATCTAGTGCCCATTGTGCATGGTCCGCAGACTCGAACAGGCACACGACGTCGTCTGCGTAATCTAGGTCGCATAGCTTCCCTCCATTTCCCAGTTCGACTCCTACGTCCCGGAGACCTCCTAAAGCATCTTCCATCACCTCGTCCGTGACGAAGTTGAACAAGAATGGAGAGATGGGACACCCTTGTCGAACGCCACTAGTCGTTTCGAATGAACGTGACAGTTCACCGTATACCCTAACGCGACCATAGATATGCGAGTACAATGCTCGCAATAAGTTCTCTGCTGAAAGAATTGTCAAAGAATTGCAATCACAGTTCCTTCATGGATTCTTCAACGGAAAGGCTCGCTGTATCTTCGTGACAATATTTATTATATATATATATATATCTATAATAAGTATTGTCACAAAGGTACAGCGAGCCCTACGCCGAACCTGCGAGGCGGAGCGACGATTTTCAGGCACCGTAGCCAATTGAAAGAGGGTGACTGATGGCTTACTACACATGACCTTCGAAGAAGACTAAATATACTGAGTGCCTAGTACATTGTTTCGCCACAAATTTTACTGAGCGCAGCATGAAGCTGTGTGCTTTGTGTGGGGCTTGTGGTTGGTTAGGAGTCACGATTCGGCTATCTGGAGACTTTCTGGCAGGGATCAGCCAACTCGATAGGAAGTGCTCGTTATTCCCCCTAGTCCTCGCACTTTAGTGCAGCACCATCATGAGAAGACAGTGTACAATAAGGGGTACTTAGGTCACACGACCATTTGGGAGTATTTCAAAAGGCGTTCAAGGCGGTTATTTATCTCAGTGTAAAAAAATCCACTTGCAACCATACTGAGGCGTTTACATTCTTCTATGTGTTAAGTCATGACTTACTCACCGCGTCTTTTTTCACCTCTCCAGCGTGTCTAAAACGAGCATGGAAAGGTATGTGATAAGCGAGGACAAAGACTATACGAATCCAAGCCATCGGAGGTCCTAAAGTTTTATTACTTTTTTGCGGGCATCTTTCACCACTAGGAGCACAGTCGTTGACATTATGGACTACATAGCTGTTCTAGGAAGTGAAAAAACAAGTGAAGATGCACTCGCGATCAACGCCGCTGTTGTCAGTTGATAGAAGAGCCATCTTCAGCAATGGTTTCGCTGACATCTAGTGACTTAACAGTGACACATGAGATGAAGCGGCTTGCGGGAACTTCAGGGTGTTCCTTCCCCGCTCGTTGAAACCACCGGACTCCATACCCCTAAAATAGGTTTGGGTTGCGAGCCTTGTCTTCTTGTGCTTTCAAGTGGTTCATCATGGTTAGAGATGGATATATCACGATCTGAATTGGCTGCTCGAACTTGGCATCTCTCAAAATACTCCCGGATGATCGTGTGTCTCAACCCCTGCTAAGGAATTCCTACTGAATGCCTTCTCGTGGCGAAAGTGTTTCCCCTAAAGTGTGAGAACCAAAGTGAGTTGCTGTCGCTCTTCATTAGGTTGATAATCAGTCTAGGGGAGAGGGTTAGACTGATTCCAAACCATCCAATGGGGGCGTATAAAGTATACGGTTGTATGCTTACCTGTATATGTGGCGTAGGCGCGTACTGGGTATCTAGTATGTTTAAACATTATCGAGGGGCTTATGAGCGAAGCCATAAGTCACCGGCTTCCCGTAGTTTTCCGGATTCCCAAGTCGTCCTTCCAACTTATAGGTTTGAGCGTTTGGTGAAAGGCTCGGGGTGGGCTCCCCTAAACTACTCTATTTGGGTTCTGGCAATCGGGTAGTATCAACCTCACTGAGAAACCATGCCTCCCACTGAGCAGCCGGTGACATAGAAGTGGGGAATAGAAGAGTCATCATGCATGTGAGGAACTACCCTTCTTCGTTTAATTTTTTCCTTTAGCTTTAGTTCTTCGCCTTCATTGCGGTAGCGCATGGTCTGTACAGTTTTGTAAGCACTTAAATATATATAGTTGTTTTAATATTATGCACTGATTAAATGAACGGAACGGAAAGGATGTGCCCTGAAGATGCTAAGGTCCACTATATGGGAGGACGACAAGCCGGAAACGAAGACCCTGCGACCTAGTATAGAACTGCACAAGGTCCCAAAAAGTCGTGTATAGTAATAAGCCAGACGGCAACAAATTACCGTTTGCTACCAAAGGGCTCGGTGGACGCGTAATCCACGCGCTCACTGTCGAACAATATTCTCACCACAAACAGATCTGGATCACCCTGCGTCAATAAGGCCCAGAGACTCAGCGGAAATCCGGGGTGCAGTGATGTGATAGCTCTGACCATTTCCCAGCAGACTGGAGGAATATGGGTGATGGGGGCTGGCAGATATTATCAGGTGCGGTTATGTTCAGATTTTTGTTTGAGGTTTAGGAAAAGTTGGTAGATGAGTCGTTTAAGACTGCTCCTCTCACTCTTACATTGTTTGTTTGTAACATTGAGTGGAGGAGATGGACATGTTAATGCAAACTAACGAGTCGTGGGAGTATGGAGGGGGATTGCTTCAGTGCAACAGACGACCTTGCATGCACCCCCTTTTGTTGGTAACTAATTAAGATGTGGCTGACCCGGCTCCATCTCTGATTTGAGAACGATATGTCAAGCGGTTCACCGGCGATTTGACCATCTGGAGTCCATGCTGAAGAAAAGCTGGTTGTGATCCGAATCCAAGATTTTTTGCAACAAGACTTCGCTTTACTAGTGCAGAAAGAACCGTTTCTATATCAAACTGGTAAGCCACAATTAAGTATCGCTCTGGGTCTATTGATCATCTGATCTGAGGCATTTCCGGTCCGGAAAGCTATGGATCCAGCCAATTATCGTATGATTGCATCTCTCAGTGGGGCTATCGATCGATACTCCTCTCCAGTAGTGTGTCCGATCTGCATAAATTCACTAACTGTTTGCCTGGATTCAGGACTTAAATGCATCTGCCTATCACAGGTGACGAACTGGTCTGGATACTTACGGCGACCAACAGCCGTTTCCCTTTTTCCTGAGCGACTGGAATCAAGATCAAAAGTGCTTCCAAAGTGTGTTTCCTTCGAAAACGGCGTTCATGTATGTCAAAATCACTCCGGTTCGCTTCAAAGTAGAGGCTCTGCATTATTCAGTTGGATTCATCTTTGATTTCATTAGTGTTACCCACTATGGGTACGAACGCGGAAATGATATTGTGGGTTGGAACGATAACTACATACTTTGCATAAATCTCCAACGTTCACTGTGTACTTGAGGTAATAATCGAGTACAAACCAGTTCTAAAACAGAAGTTATGGTTTCCTGTAAGCGATTCCGTGATTTGTTTCATTTCATATGATCGGATAGTTCATGCATTCTGAGGACACTTTTCACGCAGTTGTTATCTGTCTTATCATTGCCTCATTCGAAATCACGCTAGAGATTGCTTTTCTAGGCACCGAGTTGCAATCAAAACCTGGGTTGGATTTTTGTTTAGTGGGCATGTATCCATGCCTTGGAGTTCACAAAAGATATCACGGTCATCTACTTAGTACAACATTGGTCCTCAACGAGAATAGGTGTCAATTTTAATGAGGTATCAGTCTCACTTTGTCTGTACCAAAGCCAAACGAAGTTATTTCGTTGTTGTTGTCTGGCGACTAATCATCATCATCATCGTTTACAGTTAAACAGCCTCACTGATCGCTGCCTTTTTCCCAGAATTACGAGTTTATATAAAAAGAGTGAATATCCAAAGGGAACAGGGAAAATGCAAGAATGCTGCAGTAACCAACACACGGAACAGTTTAACTGTGCAAGCGCACTCTTTCAATTATTCTGATTCGATAGAAAATGACAATACGAGTGCCACTGGTCACGGTTCACTGCCATATCCTTCAGTGTCCCCAGCCAGCTACTTGACGGGTCTTTCGGACCCCAACCATGAAGACACGAGAGACCTACTTTAATTTAGGTCGCTGTACATTTTCTCATCCCACGTTGCCACGTCATCTGCTTTCTCCACTCCGTGGGAGGAACACAAAATGGGGCACGTTATGGTAGACGGGTGATCGCCATACGCAACACGTGATCCAACCAGCGTAGTACACTAAGCTTCATACGCTCAGGTCAGGTATTCCCAGTACCGGCGCTTAATACTAGATTCCTCACCTTTAGATTACTCACCCAGTCACTCCATCCAATCCTAGCGGGGAAGTTCGCCGGGACGGACTGCTTTCCCTCTGTTCAGATGTCAAATATTCGACTCTGTTTCCATTTCCGTTAGGGAGTGGTCAAGTGACTCTTCCCAAGGATTTGGAGATGCAGCCGTCGGCCTAAATACGTTAGCACGTGGTCAGCTAGGCTGATCCTTGAAGTTCCCAGTCCAACTATCCCGCCTTTACTGTCTACCGTGGATGAACTCTCGATTTCTATCACACACGATTTCATTAATCAACATTTACCGCACGTCGGTGTTGCGTATAAGCTTAAGCAATATTTGGCTCTTTCCTGTACCGGCCGTTAATTCCATTTCTTCGGATACCTTAACCCGCCAGTTTTTACGGTCATTATTAAAGCTTGTTGTCAATTGACGCCCCAACTGTCGACGCATCTTAATCACCTCCTTGCACTTCGGGTGATGGCGTTTTCGCTCCATTAGGTCCAGTGACCCTTATGGGATCTATTGCCTTTGATGAGCGCTGGATCTGTGACCACAGGCGAAACCTGCTACCAAATGCGTCACCTGCTTGATTTCGTCCCGCTGCTCGTCGATGTTTCTAGTTCGTCGGATAGTTTCCGTTCATGGCTGTTATCAACAGCCCAATCACACAGACGTTCGACGGCCAATTGAGCTGAAGAAAAAATCGCATCAAAACTAACGCATGGTCCGATTTGACGTACATGGTCCAGCACGATCTACAATTCTGGACAGAAC
>LUCM01007970.1:75145-118373 GCA_008360955.1 Fasciolopsis buskii
TGGTCCAGCACGATCTACAATTCTGGACAGAACCGCACCAGCAGTAGTTTACTGCAATATGATCGATCTGACTTAGACTACCTGTCGAGTTAGAGCGCCATGTCGCTGTGTGATGCGAACTGTGACAGAAGTTTGTGCTAGATAGGAATAAATTATTGTCTGCACAAAATCGGAGAAGCCTTTCCCCGCTATCTGCTCGCTGAGCAAGCAATGCACAGTGCCCACCTAAACAGGCTTCCTAAACACCCAGTTTTCAGCTTGCGTATTAAAATCACGTGTCACCACTACAATGTCAGAACCCTCGCTCTTCCGAACAAGAGTGACAAGCCCGTCATAAAACTCGTCTTTTTGCATGTCAATGCTGCAGTCTGTTGGGGCGTATGCCGAGATGACAAACGAACTGCGCTTAACACAGTTGCCCTTCCGGGCACCGACTGATCCCTGCAGTCTCACGGCACACAAGCGACTTATAACCTAGATCCAGCCTAAAAGGTCCGCTTCAGTCTTCTCACTTAATACTATTCCTACACCACGGCTAGAGTCGCTTCGTCTCCTGAGGTTTGCACGAAATATTTCGACGAGAAATTAGGCACAGTTAGTTGAGTAGCTGTACTCGAATCCTGAATTCGTGTTTCACTGACGCAGCAGATATCAATCGGAAGTGAGTTCGCTGCCAGGGCTAGCCATTCTGCGTGAGAGTGCGCACATTGAAGGAACCGAAATTCAGAGGATGACGAGGCTTGAGAAAATGTGGGCTAACGGACTGAAAACCACATCTTACACTATTTGACAACGAACCATTGCGAGTATCGGACGTGTTATCAGTGGGGGCACCATGGGTAGGCAGAAGGGGCAAAGAGATTGGGTTGAAGACAGTTGAGACAGGTTGAATAAACGAGGGAACTCTGAGCGCTTGCATACTTATTACTGCCCACCCCGTTCGATGCAATGGGCAGCGCGGTCCTGATTATCCTGCTCGACCACCGATGTGGTTTGAAATTATTTGAAGATGTAACTCATCCCTTGCGATAATGGACCCTGATCAGAAATTTGCAATCGGCAAGCACAGGCGAGTTCAATTTGTTCATATTTAGTTATATGGGTGTTTCAAAGGATCAAGCAAACCAAGACCGCCTCCAAGTTACACAGAGTCGCGAATGGAAGGCAGAAACATCGAATAACAAATCGATTCATCCAGGAAGTAGTTAGTCCCAACCAGTCGGCATTAGCGTTCCGTGATACACTGCAAAATGACTTAACCACGTGAAACTGAACGCCAAATAACGGGATGGACCAATCAGACGAAGATCCTGAAATATGCGGAAGTCTCACAGGGGGGGGGGTACGCACTTGTTACCTTTGTAAATACGTGAGTTTCTCTAGTAAAACAAAGTGCCACCTTTCTTGAGTTTTCTCCGGAGCTAGTGGGAGTAGACGACCGCTGCCTAGGGATAGGCGGAGTTGCTGGTACACTTTTTTAAAGCGAATATCACAGTGCCCTGCTTTCGTTTCCTGACATCAGGTTCTCCAGGTATTATCTCCCAGCGATGTCTTCGTTTTCAAAAGTTCCGGGTGAAAAATCATCGATTGTTTGAACAAAAGCAATGTTAACTGTTACAATTTCAAAAAAAGTTTTTTCGAAGCGCGCGTCCATGATTTCAGAATACAAAATTTCCTAATACGCTCAGCGTAAAATGCTATTTGATTCACTTAGTACTATCAATACTTGTTTTGGATGTTAGCTTACCTAGATGGCAAACTGATCTCTTGCTTGTGATAATCATTATAGATAGGTCAAACTGATTAGTCTTCTGATTCAAACTCCGATCTTTTTTTGGGATATTTTGCTGAAGTCTTCCCTCCTCCCCGATTTATCTGATCTAAGGTCCTACGCCTTCTTTGCAACTGCATTCGGATTGCACGTTCTGACAGTTTCTTGATCTCCGAGTCATCGTTCCTCCGGGGTTTGTGCGATCCGAAACAGGATCCAACAGACCTTGTTCTTCGCCTTTGTAGCAGATGGTGAGCTCAAGCTATTGATTAATTGATTTCTATGCCCCAGTTCATATACAAACGGTGATATATAATGGAAGACTTTTTTCTATTCTGTTTCAGTTATATACATTTGTTTGTCTCACAGCATCTAAATCACTATATATATATATATAGTGATGTAATGGCATGAGTGCGAATCACTGAAAACGAGCTTGTTCGCCAACTTGTGTTTTCTCAATGTGCTCAGTGGTAATTTTCAAGGAATTGAAACAAGCCAAGGACCCAGCTGTACTGAAGGAGCTTAATAAGTATATTAAGTTCCTCACATAATTGTCTAACATCCACCACCGGTTCGTCAAATTTGATTCTGGTTTGAATTTGTGCAGCAGAGACTGGTCTAGCTCAAGCAAAAATTGAGGAGAAAAATAGTACCCTCATAGTACAACCGAAGTTCACCGTATTCAAACCCCCGCCCCGAGTTTCTTTTCGAAATGGACAATAGCGGATATACAGATGGATGTGAAATATCGTGAGCTTCACGCTTTCTTGTTCCGAAAGTAAAAGCATGCCACTCAGTGTTGGCATCGGCTAATTTATCCCAGTGAACAGTTTTCTTTCTGAATGATGGTGTTAATAACAGCGTTGTTGGTAGATGTAATGCGCCAACTTTTCGACTACCGTGAGTAATCTTTCTCAAGGCAATTTTTTTGATTGTAAAATAGTTTTCTTCTTTGATATTTGGAACAACAAAATCATTGTCTTTGCGGTCGATGAAAAATTCGTGCCTGTGATATTTTGATATTCGTGCTGATTTACCGCGGTTCCAAATTTCACTTTGGGCTCAGGGTTGGGTTTTGACGGAGCATCGTTTGCAGGATGTACATGGCGGCAGCCCCCCCTAAAGTGCTTGATTCTTGTGTCGATTTCGATTGCAGTCATCCATATGGGGATTATGAGAACCGTAGCGAAAAGATACTAATAATGAGTGTGCTAATCAATACCTCGGATTTCCAATAGCACCAGCCTCGAATCTTCTCGGCATACTGCCTCTTGGTCAGTTGACAAACCACGCCGGCAGGAAGGCTTTGCGCCTTACTCGCTCAGCGTACAGATAACCCGGATAGACTTCTCCAGTTTTGTGTAAACAATCGTTTATTCCTAGCTATTGCGATTTCTTGACATAGTTTGGTTTCCGCAATGACCTGACGCTTTAACTCCGCAGGTAAGCTACTGTCAGGTTGCTCACGTCTCAGTAAGCTACTGTTGATGCGTTTCTGTTCAGAACTATAAATCCTACTGCTCCACGTTTTAGGTTTGGACCATGCATTTTTTTGGTCAAAGTTCAGTAGTCATTGATTCAAAGCGCAGACCCGGTTAGTCGTACAAAGTTTGTGTGACTCGGATGTTCGTGTTAGTTATGAGTAGAAACTATCAGACGAGCTAAGAACTCCGACGGACGATAATACAGACCAGTAGTGGCAGCTTATCAGTCTGACGATACACTTGGCAGCGAATTTCGCTTGTGGTCACAGATCCAAAGTCCATCAAAGACACTGGAGCTGCTTAGTTTAATGGAATAAAAGGGTCAGCTCTCTAACTGTAAGAAGTTGAATAAGGTACGGCGACATCTACAACTTCAAGCAACAATAAGTTTTAATGAAGACCGTGAAAACTAACGGGTTAAGGTAGCCGGAAGAATGGACGTAACAAGTACTTCAAAGGATGCTTAAGCTTATACTTGACGCTGGTGGACGGCGAGTTTTGGTTAGTGAAACTGTGCGATGG
This sequence comes from Fasciolopsis buskii, assembly GCA_008360955.1. Taxonomy (NCBI): domain Eukaryota; kingdom Metazoa; phylum Platyhelminthes; class Trematoda; order Plagiorchiida; family Fasciolidae; genus Fasciolopsis; species Fasciolopsis buskii. The sequence goes on from LUCM01007970.1 coordinate 78,926, forward strand.
AAATGGAGATTCTGTCCGAGACCGGCAACAGAGGCTGGACCATTGAGCTGAATATTTTAAGGAGCGACTTAGTTGACCGCGGTCTATTGTGGTTGTTCCCATATCAAGGAATTTAGTCCTCGGAACGTTTCGCTCAAATCCCCAGCGGAATTAGAAATACAATCAGTCATTCAATCACTAAAATGGAAACAATCGATTGATCCTGACGAACTCCCCGTTCCCGGCTCTTTTCAAACTGGATGAAAATGCTCTGATAAAACCACTTATCCCTTTGCTCCGTAACACTTAGAACGAAGAGGATATTCCGTTACCATTGGACAAGTCATTGATTTTACCCATCTTCAGGAAGGGGGCACGCGTTGTGGGATCAGTTCAGCTCCGGTAGTTACCAAGGTATTCGCTTCGATAATGCTGCGCCATTTGACACCAATCAGTGGGTAACGTCCACGGATAGGAAGTCAGCTATTGTCCAGATCGAGGTTGCACCGACCAAGGCTTGCTCTTTGCCAGCTACTTGAGACGTGCCACGTAGATCACTTTGAGTCATGGTTTTTCTGGACTCAGTCGACTGAAAGCGCTGTTCAATGCTCTTCATCGGAAGAGTATGCCGGAGAAGCCCGTTAACCTCTAGCGGTCATTTTACTTTCATGCCTATGATCGCGTAAGGGTATATAATGAGCTAAAAGGTTCATTCGAAACGGCTAGCGATGTTCCTGAAGTATTCCATCTGTCCATTCTCGTTTAACTTCGTCATGGTCTAGTTAATTGAGGTTACTTTAGGTGATCTTCAGGAGGTAAGCGGCAAACTTCCATGTAGTGAAAAGATATGACGTAGATTTCGTGGATTACAACGTGTGTTTGATCGGATCTACGGACAGATCGGTAAGACCTCTAGCTCTGATTGCCATGTGCTTTGCATCTACAAATTGCAAAATGCTGTTACAAGACTGGACGACAATAGTCCCGAACTTGATTTTGTTGTAAAAGAACTGACCATTGTTGACCGTTTCAGTCATCTCCGCAGCTGTTGGGAGAAAGGAGCACGTGTATATTCGATGCTCCAGTGGCGTACTCGGAACTGCATTGTTTGTTTCGCTGACCTGATGGTTCACTGAAATTGAAAGGTCGCTTATCTGTGCCACAGTGCACACGGTCCTGTTGTATGGTTGCGAGACGTGGAGTTTGTGTTAAGATGCCAATCGTCTGAAGTTTTTATCGTCGATGTTTGCGTAGTATCGCTATGCTTGGATGGATCGATGGAATGAACAATATACAGTTTAGGAATCCGGTATTTGGCACCGGTTCAGAAAACATTTTATCACAGCTTATCAAGCTCAGTAGACTTCGTTGGCTGAGTTACGTGTTGCCTATGACAAACACTCGTCTAGCTTATGGTGCTCCATTTTCCGCCCCTCCCACGGAGCGGAAGAAGCCATGTAGAGTTCAGCAGATGACGTGGTAACGTGGAATGAGAAAATATACAGCGAGCCTAGATCTATCCCCTGCCCCGCTTGCATACTCATTCTTTTTGTCGCAACATGTAACTCCGGGACAAAGGCAGAGGCCTGTGGTGCTTGCTCTGCCGTTTGACTCTGTGCGGCGATTATCATGATTATTTAGTAGTGCTCAAGGTCAACGCCTTTCTTCTGGAAATTTCCTTTCGTCACTCACTCCAAAGGGAAGGCATATGATTTCACACAGGCGCATTCCGCAAGATCTCTTCTCATTTACGTCGGTATTTTTCACTTCGGTACTGAGTTGCCTGAATAACTCCGTTTTCTACATTCCATCATGATGCCACTGGTTTCCGTTTAACTTGATCGTTTCTAAACTGCGACGCTTTTCTTGTGGATCTAGATTGCCCTTCACAGATTAACTTGTCGTAAAATGAATACTAGTAAACCATCCAGGTACCACATACTACTTCAGAGCCAACGCACAATTTTGGCGTTTGCCAAATGTCCGACAATGAACAGAATCAAGCCAATCAAATGAGCCGCCTACATTACAAGAGGCTGACGCATCTACTCGTGACACTAGGAGTAGGTCATCTAAATCTCATAACTACAAATGTAACAACCACATCGAAGCAAACGAATCAGTGCCTGCAGAAGTGCGAACCTTCGATGGCAGCATTCCTTTTAGCGCTGTGGATACATTATCCTTTTGGTTTAGTTGCTGCCTATTTGGACGTAGTTGGGGTAGCAGATTGTAAGTTTCACACCTTTCATCAGCAAGTCGAATCTGGATCGGAGATTGAGCTTCCGAATAAGTTCTTAATTAGAATGAAGCAATCAACTGCGTAATGAAATTCCAAGGATGGTTTTACGTTCGTATTTACGCGATGTGTGTCGTTAATGACCGTACAGAGGCGAGAACGAATGAAATGAAGTGCATTTGGAAGCATAGCCTTCCACTATGTGGCATTTATTGGATGCGCGCGGTGACTTTTCAAAGCCTATTGTTAGTGCACTCTTTTTGGTCGTCGTACTGTGGGTTATACGTCGTTTTACAGCTACCTCGATTATAGAAGGGGCATTGAAAGTACTCGGACATAAATCCGAGATTGCAGTTTATGAAATTGGCAACAACAGAAATGGAGAATAAATGAGTTACTCACTTCAGGGCGATATAACTAGCTCCGTTGAGACAAGCGATATCGAATGGGAATCGCGGAATTTGTCAATGATGGCTAATAGTAATCGACCCCTGATTACGTTGTCCTAATCTCCCTTAGAATTCGTACTGCAGAGCTCAAATGGTTGCGTTGCTCCGGTAGTATTTGTTCGTCATGGTCAGTAGAGCCGTTTGGATTTCCGCACATGGCTAACGTTCTTGGTCGGTTGAGCGAGCTGCCGGATCGTAAGCTTTGGTAGCATCTAAGGCGTAAGATTCACACCTGTGCTGTACACAGGCAACCGTGGTTTATATTCTCACTCATCTCAGGTTATGACAAGCGCCTTGGCTTCTGTCTTACCTGCGATTGCAGTTTGTTGGCCAGAACTAAAGGTATCTCATTTTGTTACAACGTAATTTTCCATGCATGGCATCTCCAGCATCATCATGGTTTTAGTGTGGTTTGGGTTATTACCGTTCTGCTCTTTTGGTAGTGAAATGGGATTACTTTTCAAGTCAGTGGTAAATTTTCCTTCCATATGCTTTTTTTGTTTCAGTTGAAGGGTTGCTCATATTCTTAGATCATAGCAGCGGTAAGCCGTAGAAAACTTGTGGGTCTCAGTTAGGAGTCAGTGATCTCCGGTAATCAGACTCATAAAGAAAATCCCGTTTGAAATGACCTCAGGAAGTTGCGAAGTGACACTTTTTACCGTTTCCATTCACTGCGAAATTCGCACCTCCTTTAAGCGAAGTAATTAGTTATTTCGTTTAGTCCTTTTTATCTGTAAAATTTGGATTACATATGTTATCTTCTTATTGAAGAAATTTAAGTCCCACAGTTCTTTGATTTTTCGCTCCTGTTTTTTTTTACCCAAGTTCCGATACGGACCAGAAGCATCTGACGCAAGGACTCACCCTACTGGGATTCAGTCTAATCCGACTCAGCACTAGCTCGTCCTTCTCATCTGCGACGTCTGGTCTCCGAAAATCTCGCGCAAAGGTGGCACAACGTGGCATCAAACCAAATACCTCTCCATTTTCAACTCAAGATGCCACGAGAGTGCGGCTTGTTCATTTGGCTGATCAGTTGCTCACACAGTTGTTTCAGGTGCGCAGCGTTTTCTCCTTCCACATGACTAACCCACCTTTGATCTCGTGGATCAACCCCTCGGGGACGGGAAAAATGAACACGTGTGTAGAATGCAATGCGTTTAAGTTTTCCCATCACTCTTCATTTTCTTGTTCCATAGTTGGAGTCAGGTCAGTGATTTATCCACGCATTTCGTCGGGATACGTTAGCTGCTGAATCGCCAGAGTCTAATCGGTGAAATAACGGTAACTAAGACTGATACTCCCTAGTTAAAACACTTCTCCTAATAGCTCTATCCGCACTTATTTGTGCTATCTGTTTCAGAACTTCGTTAAGATTACGCGATGATAGTTACTGTGCCTATGTTCTCAGAGTGTTTCTGTGATTCTAATGTAGATCCTCGGGGTCATAATTTGCAACCCTTGTGCTGAGGACATCTGTGATCAGGATTCATGACGTAACACTATTCTGTAGCAGAGTCCGAACTATTTATCGATTACCAGCAGTGATATCGTGATCAGAAAGTTGGCAACCAAAAATGAAAAGACAGTTCTTTTTGTCCCCACCAAATCCTGTCAGGTTTCTGAACACAGAGTGCGAACTTCATTACACCATATATTGGCTACCAACCGCTCCATGATGCCGGGTCTTGCTCGGACGATAAAAACATGGTCTGCCCAACCGAGTGAACCGTAAAAGTTTCACGTCGATCGGTCTCCGACCACTGCCAAGCAAAACTACCAATGGGAGCAGTCTTATTTCATCGTATTGAATTAGTTGCTTTCGGTAGGATTGTTTGTAACGGGTGGTCACTGATTGCAAGCAGATTCAATTCGTGACTAACGATCCGATCTCAATTACTAGTACAACATATTTTGTTCTCATTAGAATCCCAAGATCTTACGACACACGTTTCTCCCGATCATAATCTATACGGGACGACTTACTGTAGCACGGAAACAGTAGACCAAAACGAATGATAATTATGTAAAGTAAAAGCACAATTGAGCTGTGTGAGAATCACAAACCCCTGAAGGAAACTATGCATAAGCATAATTTGAACTAAAGATCTATATTAATTGTGAATGATATAATGGTAATAACAGCGTTGTTGGCAAGTTTTACAATCAAATTGGTTGAGAAGAACTGCCCACGGTAGTCGAGACGTTGGCACATTACATCTGCCAACAACGCTGTGTTATTAACATTATATCATTCACAATTAAAACCAATGCATGGCGCATCGATTTTTAGATACACTCCTTGCATCATAAGGATCTATATTTCTTATTATTCGGATCTCTTCACTGCGTTAACCATAGGTCGTTGCGATCTTGCTTTGGTTATGGTATATTGAAGCTCAGCCCGTTCTTAAGAACCCTAGAAACAGTTGACAGCTGTCTCATCCTTCATAGAAATCATCACTGGTGCATATTCATCCAGCCCGAACTTAGATGCGAATTCAGAGCTAACTATTTTGAGTAGAACATCGCAGCTGTTAGGTGGTTCGGATTGTCTCTCAACAGATTAGTAGATTTCAGTGCTAATGGTATGAGCCCCATCCGTTGTTGGCTTTACACAATCACATAAGTTTGTCCTTAATGTCCAGTCGAGCTTTGATATTGCTTCGTAAACCATTTCCTTATAAGATTTCCTCTCCTGCCACACAGCTCGGTAGAGTGTCTTACGATAGTTCAAGCGAGAGTCACTTAGATAATAGACTTTAATTCAAGTCAAATCAGATTTGTGATTGCTGTATGCATTCCAAAAGGGTGAGTTTTCAGCCGTTTACATCGCAGCCGAAGGTAGGTAAAATAAGTAAATAGAAAACCGAACTAATGTTCAGCATTGAAATTGGTTCGTAGTTCTGAGATACATTTTTTCACGACCAGCAGAGAGACGAGGGAGATCTGGTACAGCAGAATTGCAGTATGTATGTGTGCAGGAAAACGGGCCGGAACTTTGGGCATGTTTAGGATGTGGACACAATTTTACTAAGTTTACTATCCAAGATATAATGGGCATTAGAGATAGGTTTTGAAGCAACACTGTCACTGCTCGTCTATAATGGTTTCAGAGGGTGCAACTCAAGATATGCCGCTACATATAGAAATGTTTTATGCGTCTAGTGAGTAGGTAAAAATTCCTTCCATGAAACCAGAAAAATTGCTGGGGATGATGCAGCGGCCGCAAATTTTTAGATGGATTCATGAAGTGCAGGTGACTCATGTAGTCTAAGACATAACCGACAGTCCTCTAACTTTGCAATTTTACTTCGTTGACTTGCATGCATCAGAAAGGTTGTGGGAAAGTAAAACTCCATGATATTTTACTGTAGATGGTGTGGAAATATGTTGCTGGCTCATAGAAACTAGTAGGAGACTGATGGTACTTTTATGGTTTAGGTATCTGAGTGCCAACATGAATGACGTCGTGACATTTGGATGCATTCAAATTCAGAACGAGATGAGGTTCAGTTTGCAGTATCGTCTGGTCTTCTTTGAATTATGGGAGGACCTAAGACTTAAAATGCCCTCGTCTAAAAACAACTTCCTCAGCATGGCTACAGGCAGTGAATGAAGATGAAGTAGAAAGTTGTTTTACGTATACGGAAAAAGTGTAGGGGGAGATAATCGCTCAGTGAGAAACCGACATTGATACGCCGTGATGATAATGCCATTCCATTAAAGGTATCAAATCAAGTCCTGTCGGTGAAATATTCACGAATCAGTCTGCATAAGGTCTGGCCAGTTTTTGATTTGTATCAAAGATAGGGTATTATTAACCTGTCAAGACTATTAAAACATTTTTTTAGTCCAAAATAGCATCCCAGTAACTTTATATTTCTTATCAAGAGTAGGCGCAAGTGGGCTACGGCGTTAAGAATGGTTCTGGACGATCTGATCATTATCCCGTTTGCTTCTCCAGTAATGACGTAGCAGGAGTTTTCCGGTATTTTCAGTCTCACATATATCCATATAATACGGTGGTATGTAGCAGGGATCTTTGTGACAGGCGGTATCTTCGCGGGTCTCCATAAGTCAGGGATCTCACTAGTTCTCAGGCACCCATCGAAAATACCTGCTAAAGGATCCGACAAATCACCAATGCACACTTATAGGACAACGGGTGTAAATCATCGAGGCTCGAGGCTTTGTTGGTTTTCATTCTACTAAGCTGCTCATAAACAAACGTGGGTTTGATTTGAGTTGTCTCATCAATGTTGTTATGGACTAGCAAATAGACCTCCTGAGGACAGGGAAACTAAACTGTTTTTGGGTTATTCAACGTCAACGTAGCTGTTCCCCATCTTTGAATTGTTGCCGCAGAGCTTTTTGACGATACATCGCGTGTCTCCACATCCGGAGTTCTTCAGGATGGTATTCACGTACTGCTTGTTTAGGCGTTCGGTTTCATATTCTGTTTGATTAGTTGCCTACTTTACTTCTAACTTTCATCTGCTTTTGTAGGCCCCATGTTTGTTCCTTCCTATTTGCCTAAATAAAGGAGGTAAGAACCCACTGTTTTGCACATGGGGGGTTTCTGGTGAACAGTAAAGTTAAAATAGTATGCAAAATTCTCGCAAGCTATTCATGCATTTTGATTTTAAAGCACACTGAAGTCGGTTGCGTTCACCGGTGCTCTTAAGAGTGGTAGGTTTTCAGAGGAGTAATTTTTCTGTTTAACAGTTCTATATGTTCGCCTTAATAATGTTAGCCGATTTTTGTTGGTTATATGGTTTTGCAAACTTTCAGAATTCAATAATCCTTTTCTCAATTTCCCACCCGTACTTCTTGTGAAGGTGTTTGTTGGGCATATTGCTACTCCCACTGATCACCGTGTTTTAAGAAAAAACCTAAAGATTTGACACTATTTTCTGTGGAAGCAAACTTGTTTTCTCAAGAATCTCACGTGGGGACCGGTTATCGATTGGTTCTAACGCAGCTGCATCGTGAACTACCCAAGAATCGCCATGAAGGCTTTCACTGCGTGCGGTTAAAGATGGCTCGCGACGTTCACGGAATTGGCTCATTCTTCAGTTTAAGATGTCTTCTTGAGAAAATATTCATCTCCTTAACTCAAAATGAATTGTTGCGTAATATTAGTCCCGTAAAAACTTGAGCACATGAACGCTGTCTCTCGCATTTTTACTAGCCGTAGTCCACACAAATTGATCTCAAAGTTACAGGTAAAGTGATTAGAGTTCCCAAATGTTTTTTGCTTGTTGTTGGGAATTAGCTGATTCGTTTTCTCTCTGTGCTTTCTTTTCCAGACTTGCCCTTCTACTCGTGATGATATAATGAACGAAATCGTGGATCTTATATGGAGCGAATCGTCACGTTCAGTCGCTCTACACCTGGTTGGTCAGTTGAACAAAGTAGTAGTTTCTTAATCAACCAAGTATCCCTCAATATATCCGGCACGCATGCACGCAAGTATGGTCTGCTTTGACACTTCAGGGTGTGCGCGCGAGTCTCACACGTCATTTGTTTGCGGGTGTGGTGGGGGTAATTAGCACATCACCAGATTGGTCAGTGCAGTTGGATCAGTTATCGCTTCATTTCTGATTTTGGTTTCGGTGAGATTTTTTCTCGGCACTAGAAATACTGAGAAGAATGTAGAAGATTTGTCAGTACATATCGCGACATCTCGATTTAGATGGATCTCGTGGAATCCGTGAAGGCAATTCAGCACCCTTTGTGATCAAATCGGTCAGGCAATTTTCTCATACGGTACTTCTACTTTACGGACCAACCAGCCTTACTTATTGTTCCATAGCACATCGGGTGCTATATTTACCATTTTTCGCATCATTGTCGTCAAAATTCTCCATTTTTGTGCTATTTAGACGCCCAAGGGAGTGGTTCATTTCTTTTTATTGGTTCATTCAATTTTGGTTCAGATTTGTTGGCTGACTTAGTAGCCTTGTGTCCGGTGGAAGTGGCCTGTCGAGCTGCGCGTTTCGATGCTATTTTCGATTCTATCGGGCTTCTTCCGCAAGAACTTGCCATGGGTCTTGTCCATGCTTTTCTTCCACTAATTCGTGCTGGAAACCAACTAGATCATCAGTGTACGTCCACTTTCACTGCCGCCCGTCGCGAAGGCTTGAGTCTCAATGGGGAGAATCCCATCAGTCGTATTCGAAATCGCCTGTTTACTACATTGCGCAAGATTGCTTCCTCACCACGTGTCCTAAGCCGACGAAATGCGGTCGTATGTTTCTTGCTTTTACTCAAGCATCTCAAGGTGGGTAACTGTTAGTATCGAGTTTAACTTTTTGAATTGGGTACTCGCTCGTTAGGACTTATTTCCCTCAACAGGGCCGATTGCACTTGAGCTGTTCTAAGTTTTTATTGGTTCCGAGTTACCGTTCCGTCTAATTAGGATATACCCAAGAAATCGGGTCAAGAATCGCTTTTAGAGAATAGGCTGCAGCAGTTCAGGTATTTTTCACGCTTTTTGTTTTTCATCCTATTAGCATTGTTTATCCTTAATTTCTCGTTCTTTGCATTTTCTTAGAAATGGTTACTGTGGAATGTTCACACATTTTTCTTGGGGCAAATTCAATCTGAACCTTAAATTTCACCATTATGATTGCATTTTTTGTAGCTAATTCCATAAAATGTGATTCCATTTCCAGGTTACAATAACAGCCTTCCGATCGGCTTCACAGAGTTCTTCAGGATCCCTGTCTCAGTTCAGCCTCATGTCGCAAACTCAAGCTACACAGAATAATCCCGGTATTCTTTACACCCAACTGCAATCTACTCAAGTAGGTTTTCCATTTCGAATTGGGTTCATCTTTCGCGATTTATAAAATTGCTCCTACTCTTTTGATGTTATCGTACATATTCATATATATCTACTTGTCTTCCAAATATGTAACTACGTATCACGCTTATATACATATGTATGTATAAATTTTAAGTAGTATCTGAATGATTGAGCTAAATTTCCTAAATAGACAATTACCAATAAATCACAGTTTGGTTCTCTTGTGGACTTTTCGTCGAGGAGCTTCCATGCGCTTTCCTCATACCGCAAATTAGATGCTAATGATATATATATATATATATATATATATATAATGGTCACAGTTTCGAATCCTCTCACTACAAACCAGATTCCACAATTGACAGCGTTCAGCTAATCGCGAACCCGTTCCTGAAAATATTAGGTTTAAGAAGGTCGGAAGATGAAAGGTGATTGAATTGCGAAAGAGGTAGGTTGTAGTTCGTACCGAGCTCTGCAGGGTGATTTCAAACCATAGAATCCATTGTCAGCATAGTAAGATAACACAGGTCAAAGGGTCATTGTTTTATAGCAGAAAGCATGGACCTCGGTTGATGTCGCTCTCTGGCGACAATTTGCCATAACTACAAAATGCTGGTTTACACCAGCGGCAAAGCGTTCAGCCATTGCATACCCTAGTTAGTTATGATGTGTCTTTAGGGGTCTCGGTGGTTTGCATGGTGGGCGTTCCAACACTGTTCAGGAGGTCGTCAGTTGAGATGAGCTGCTGGTTTATTGTTCCCACCCCGAGACTGAAAAATAATGGGTTCACCCATTACTCATTGGTAGGGCGCTTCTTCCGAACGTCTGGTTTTCCCTTTCGTTTTCTTCCACTAGTGCTGGAATACGTAGACTTCGCCGTTCGAGGACTGGAGCACGGAAAACCTTGCAACATCACAACAACAGGCCTATGCAGGCCCCTTTTTGTGGTTCGTCCAGCGAGAGAACGCGTTCCAGAGTTGGTTGCTTCGCCCTTCGGCCATTATTTTTCTTCATTTAATTTTTCGTATTCTCTAATAAGCTGTGGGATCCTCTTTGGATCTCCATAAGCTGTCGTGAAGGCCTTTACTGAATTGCTCAAAGGTATGCTCGTTTCAGCTTCGTTTAGCTGCCTTCTGAAATGGTTTCATTAAACAAAACTTTGTATAAACGCTGGTGAAGAACATTCCGCTGACAGTGTTGCTTGTTTTTTTAAAGTGCACTTGTATGCGAAAACCCTCGACATACCCCAAGCATTTCGCCGCATTCTGTTTAGTATATTCAACACAAGAGCACAAAAGTTTGACATTCCGATTAGAAACCATTATCACGAATATATAAATATTACCAAAAATCCCCAGAATAAAGTGTTTCAGTTTTATGCTAACTACAGTCACGCCCGTTTGCATAGTGGTTATGAGAACCGTAGAGCGAAGAAACGCAGATAAAAATGTACTGTGAGAAAATCCAGTTGCATACAAATCAACTCCTTGTGTTACCACCGCTGATAGCTGAATCAAACCGACTATTGGCGACATGCTGCCTATCGGTCAGTCGATGACTGTTACTGATTTTTCGTCCTAAGCCTTTCTGCTGACATTTGAGAAGTCCCTCACTAGTATAGGTTTTCTTTTCAAGTAGTACCACTGATTTATTTGTTTTTTATCCTATTCGTCAATGGTCTGAAATAAGGCCAGTTAAAGATAAGTGACCTTGTCTGCCCAGGTAAACTCGTATGTGCATGAAAAATGAATTCTTAATTTAGCGTGGAAATTTCACTAGCTTGTTTTGAAAGGTCTATTGGTTTTTTCTTAAATGGTCGTTAGCATTATTTTTCGAATATTCCACTCACGATTACGTTTGTATCTACTGACTGAAGTTTAATATTTAATAAAGGGGATATTTTATGTTGACCTGGGTCCAGTAATCGTTGTTAACCATGGGCAAGAAAGTTTTCAATTGGGAGGGATCTTGGTTTACATCAAAATTGACCTTGCTCCAATGTCATTCAAGCGCTGACGTTGTCATCGCGACAGTGACATAATGAGCTTGAAATAGTGATATCTAACAGTATCATAATGCATGGGACGATGAACTGAGTAGATTGCCTAACTCAATTTATTTTTTTGTTTAAACATATCCAGCGTTTTAAACTAAACGAGTCTACCGTTTACAAACGCGTTTTGCATGCCTAAAATCAATCACATTTGGAATTAACCATCTTTATTTATCTCTCTTATTAAACTTCGCGATGATGGATGCGCTCCACTGATGATCTCCGATGAGAAAGAAATTCACGTTTGAGGCTTGTCGAATGCAAAGTTGACCGGATGATCTGAAGTCTGTGCGTCGAGAATACAGTCCGAAAGCAGATAACCAAAGGGAAAATATCACCAATCCCACGCACTGCTCTCAAGCAGTTGTGAGCTACATAGATAAAAGTTCTTTTCCCCAATTCTGGGGTAAATTTTCACCAGTGTTTCTTGTTCGGATAGAGAAAAAAGTATTTAAATGCTTCAAGCGTCGGTGTTTCTGGGGTATGGGTTAACCATGCAACCTTATTTTGCGTACCTCGCACGGAGTCGAAGAAGCCTTGTGCAGGTCAGCAGATGACGTGGTAACTTGGAATGAGAAAATGCACAGCGAATCTAAATAGACTAAGTGTCTCACGTCTTCATGGTTGGGGTCCGAAAGACCCATCAAATAACCGGCTGGAAACACTGAAGGATATGCTAACAAACCGTGAGCAGTGGCGACCGTGTTGTCATTTTCTATCAAATCAGAATGACTGAAAGAGTGCGTTTGTGCAGTTAGACTGTGTTCCGTGTGTTGGTTACTGTAGCATTCTTATATTTTCCCGTCTGTGTGGATGATGTTGCTGCTGTTGTTTATGGGCCCAACACGTACAGGTTTCCAAAGCTAAAGCAAATGGTTTTCCTAAGGATCCACTACCAGACAGGTGGCTGAAGGCTCAATTCATGGGTCCTTCGGATGAGATACCAATACACCGCCGCAGATTCTGGTGAGCAGAGTGATCTTGATTCGTCTATTGTCTGTGGTTGGTTTGGAATCGGTATTTACCAATCCCCCTGAATTGTTTACCAGATATCAATCGAGGCGAAGGGGGAAGCGCACTCGTCTTCGTCGTCGCGCTTTCTTGAAAACACCTCCGCCATAAGAAGCTCGTTCGTACCACCCAGCAGAAACCGTTGGAGACATACGATCATTTGGGGAAATTTCAGAGCTTTTCCTGATGGGTGGCCAACTTGAAGCCCAAAAACCCGACAATCCTACCGAGGCGTTTGGAGGCTGCCATAGTGGTTTGAATTAGTAACTTACGGTGACGTGACTTCTTTTAGTTATCTACTTTCCGAGCTGCATCATGCTCGTACGATTACTCCATCGCCTCTCAATATTTCGGCTATGGGGAACATGTATACACCTATTTTTCGTATTTTATTTCTGTCTCAAAACTTATCATTTCTGAACCGCGACGATGTTCTTATTGCTATGGCTTCAGATCGCCCTTATTCTAAAAGGCCAGTAGCGACAGTGTCGAAAGTTAAATATCAGCTATCCCACCATGCTGCATACGTTGTTAGAACGGCAACTCGAACTCCCGCAGGTGCCCATCATCAAATAAGGCAAAATGGAGTCACTCGCGCAAGTTGATTCATCTGTATGGGATGCTGAGAGCATCTCGCCCAAATGACGTAACAAAAAAACGTGATAACTGTCTAAAATAAATATGTTGGAAAATTCACAAGAATCCAGCTTCCCATTAGGAGGAGTATTCTTTGGAGCTGTGCAGATCGCTCACTTGATGCTCCCATCTTATGATAGTCCGCTTCATCTTCCCATCCTCTTTCTCTGCTCGCACATAGTAAGATCGAAAAGGGATCGTGCATACTGCAGTATCCCGACCCTCTGATTTATTACTTGATGTTAAACTCCTCGAAATGTCCACGTTCACACTCTTGACTCTATTACGAAATGAACATGCAAAGGATGAGGATGGGATAATTTTCAGGGTCTTCTCTTACCCACCATCCTTGATGGAATTATTCCAGTTGATTTATTTCATGCATGTCCTTTATATCTCTGGTGGCATTCTGATAGATAGCGATCAGAAGATCCATTCTGGAGCTATTTTAACGGTTGTTTTTATCTGATTACTGCCTTTTCGTTTCGGTTGTCATACTGAGTTTCCTCTTATGATTTGAAATCGAAATCAAGGTTTCTGATTTTTACTATAAATATACTTGCCCTAGGAAAACTGGATCGTTTTATTTGTCACGATATAGATTACTTCCATCATCAGTGCACGAGCCTGGGAATCGTCATTACTTGTGTGGAAGTAATTGTACCAAAAGTAATTTCCCGAATTCAACAACTTTCTACTGCCGTAAATATTCAGCATTAATTTTTAATCCGCAAATGAAGACCCATGGAAGTAATCCGACGCATTTTACGACTGATATAGCCGGAGTAACACGCACGCAAATACCGATTGCCCAGTTCGAAATGGAAAACCTTGATAAAATGAGCGTGACTATACAAAAACACCTAAAGCCATCATTTAACTGTGAGCCTCCCGGTGTACTTTCTGGCCCTTCGGTAGAACATTTCAACTTCCCAACGTCCGATATCGGTAATACTACACATGGTAGATTTCCTCTGAGCGATACTGTTTATCTCAGGTCTCACTACTGAAATTGGCTAATTTCGGTGGTCCAACCCCAAAGTTCGATCTGCTTGAGACGCAAACGTTAAATAATTTACACTGACAGTCCACCGAATTTATTAACAGTCGTGAACACTTTTCACCTATGATGCTCCATCTAGGAACGTGGTATACAGTGTCATGAATGTCGCACAATAATTTCCCAACTATCTGGATTGGTTCTGACGGTTTTTCTCACGTGAGCCCCAGATAACATCAGTTTCGTTTGCCAGTGATTTTACATGCGGTCGATTTGCCGCCCATGTACTTGTGAACTATTGCAATTACCGTCCGACTTAGAGTTAAACAATACATGGTGGAGGTTGTTATTGTCAAAGTGTAAGTTAGCGTTACATTTGTTTCCATTGTACGTTTATTGAACTCATCTATTGAAGACTGGGTAAGAAGTCTTGCATTTGATATGGTTTTCAATTCTTTGTGGGCTTACAGAATGTGACATTCCCCCATAAACAGTCAGTGAACGAGAAGTGTTGGTGGGAATAAATCTCTTCCAGAAAGAGCGCCCTTCGACACATCCCAAGTTTTCGGACGTACATTTTTTACAGGCAAATTACTGCTCCTGCTTAGACGGAAACATGTATACCACTTTCAATCTGTACAACGCGAGTTGTGGATTTTGGCAGTAGAGAATCGAATTCACCATCCAATATGAAAGCTCAGATCACCATTAAGAACCATGGAAACATCCAGTCCACAGCCGTTTTATACTGTCTCGCTGGAATTTGGGGGCTATCTTAGGACGGCTGGCTGTGAGTAGCACTTCGTAGCCTTTATGCCATTTGGGGTGGTTGTCAACGATTTATTAAAATTCAGTTTATTTGTAGTATGTAGTCTGTTTTTATGAACCTAGGGAAGGACATCACTGGTTATTTTTTCTTCCCAAAGTACAGTTAATTGGGACCACAGCATTACTTCATCATTCTGTCCATAACTTTATTCGCTTGTATCGTGAAGCCCAATTCTTTGAGCGAATACTGAATCTGTAAGCATCATATATGGCTTTTCGGCATAGTTTACTGTGTCTGATTTTTCATACAAGTGGATTTGTCACCTGGGCATTCCGCTAATAATCTTGACTGCGTGACATGATTAACTGGACTGAAGAGAAGTCTTTTCTCCATTTTAAAATGTAACTTATTCTCATTACTGAGCCACGGTATTTCCAGTCTGTTGGTTTCGAAATAGTGTCAGATGCTTGTCAAAGCTACTTACCCAATAGATCTAACCTTTTGTATGCATGCTTAACCTTTGGTCATCTTTTGATACCACAGATTGCACGTCAGGCTGTCGCTCTTCCTTGCGATTCCGTGCAAAACGAAGCTTTGTGCACGGAAATCGTGGGTTTTCTGCATCGGATCATTTTTTCGGCATTTTTCCGCTCTCAGAAGGGCGGCATGCTTGAAGATCCTGAGAATCGGTTGAAGTCAGACATATATTGGGTAAGCGAATAAATCCCAAAAACTGGTATTTTCCGTTAGTGTAGAACGTCTTTACGGTGAAAGACGAACTGACTATATAACCACATCAGGTCGTGCGTTTCCTAATCTGATTGGTAAATGAAAGGGAAGAGAAGACCATTGACGATTGAGCACGCTTGTAGCTATAAATCGTCACTTGCAGTTCAATCTTTTTTCTTTTCCCTAACTTGATCTTTACAAATGTCTGGCAATGTTCCTTGAATAATCTCTGGGTAGTAGTATTTAATTATTTTTATAAGTTCTTATAAGGAAGTGCACGCCGTCAGAAACATGCCCTCGTGCTAAAGAGCTCGATCTGCTTGTTAACGGGCATCACATGCATCAATTTGGTGATTACGATAATTATGGCGAAAATATACACCAGTGGTATTGTACCATGATAAAGTCACTAGTGTGCAAGCCAATTGTCAGATTTCTTGGGCTTCCGGCAATGACGGCCCACGATTTTCCTTGGTTTGCCAGTTGTCAGTGGGTCGGTAAATGCTACTAATATTTCATCCCAAGCTTTGTTAAAGCACTTCGAAAGCTCCGAGGTATCCCAGAACTGAAATCTTCCCTGAAAGTTGATGTCACTTGTTTTCGCTTTACTTCTAATCCGGAGACGTAGGTGACTATGGAAATTTTGTCGCTCCAACGCTCTCGTTACGATTTTTGTTCCATAAAAATGTTCTTTGTTGTCTTAGAGGATTGTTAGTCTGATTTGATTCTGGGGATTTCCGTTCTTCGCCCACTTCACGTGGCAGGTCGTTCTCATATCTTTTGATACGTCCTCTCGAACTTCCATCCACCTTTATTGTGCCGGAGAAGCAGTGCATGAATGGTCCCGGTTTCCGAATTTCATAAACCTGTCTGATAATTTTTCTCTTCCAGTTTTTTATTTTTTAAACCGTGAGCATATTTCTCGGTTACCGTGCGATGTCGAACCCCCTTCACCCCGGGAGACGCTGTAAACATTCCATTTGGAACAACATTACGAGAATTGCGATAATGACGTTAAGGCGCATGGTTGCTTTGGTCCAAGTTAATCAGGCTTTGTATATTGGTCACTACTTTTGGCGCAATCTGTACAATATTTCCGGAAGGGGAGTTGTAATCTATTTTGGGCCTCCGAACGGAAAAGCGATCGCCGATGGGAAGATTCAAACCCACTGCTTTCATTTACAAATTAGGCTTCCGGTGGAATTAATGCAGGACACTTCCTCTTCTGGTTGTGGCGAATGAATGGACTGCATGCGAAGAGGATTAAGTATCTTGACACAAGCACGAAATCGGCTGTAGTTCACATAGGCTTAGTGGTGCTAGTTACTCATTGTATGCGATGTGATCAGTTATGCATATTTGGATGGAATCAGGTAAAGTAACGCTAGTGTCTGCCATAGTAAAGTTTGATCTGGATTTACGATTCTGTTTTACAAAACTCAGATGTAACAAAAAACGATGTCGTCAATATTCCCATGAAGTATGCTCTCTTCAAGATTTCTTGCCTCATTTTTGTGTTTCCTTGCATTTTGACCACTGGAAGTATATTCTATGTTGCATATAAATGTATATATGCATAAATATGCGCATTTATAGGTATACCAGAACTCGATATGCAAATTAAGCGTCCAGAGAACTGTAACGGAATTTGGTCTTGTTTCCTTGGTATTGCTACTCCATCTCTAAATTCGCCACTTTTAAAAGCAGTTGCCCTATTTCTTGTCGTTCGCATTGTTGCTCACTCTACCGGATAATCCGTCTGCTTGATGCTTGTTTCATTTCCGATCACCTCTTTCGTGACTAAGGTCGTCGAGGAGGACTACTCGGCGCAAGCTTTGTGGTCTGATGCTACTTTTTGTGGATTCTAAGGTACTACATTCCCCCCCCCCGCAGATTCTCTGCTTTTTTAGTGGATGGCTTGAGTTATTTTATAGTAGTACGTCGTACATTACCAACGGTCGTTGAATTCATAGTGACCTTTTCCATAGGTAAAGTTCGATTGGTCGCTAACGTAGTGATATAGGTGCCTTTCGAGCCTATTGTTTCCAAGCCTTCACGCTATTTTCTTACCGCTCATAATTGATATGATGATGGCGTTCTCCGAGACAGATCAACTCCATTTGTCCACTTCGTACTTTTTCAGGGTCTTTGTGAAGTGGTTACACGAAATCGGGGCCTAGTGGAGCCTGTCATCACCCTTTATGTGCGCCTGCTCGTTAGTTGTCTATCCCAGAGTTTCCTGCGCCATTTGAAGCAAACTCACGATCTAGTCTCCCTCACCGTACTGGGGGCATTAGAACCCAGCAGTTCCCAGATAATGAACAACGTTTTACCACTGTCGTTGGAAAGGGTGGTTCAACTGGATCCGGAAACCAATGAGATTCACCGAACAGAGCATCCGGTAAGTTCAAACTACCGTAGTTCAGGAGCTTCAGGCTCCGAGCGGTATTGGGAAATTGCGACACTCACGTATTGAACGAAAGCATGAGGTTCGTAAACAACGTCTATTATGGATGAAGTGAACTTTTCCACATTGGTTGAACATACCGATCTTTCTGTAAGTACTCTAACTATGGTATCTGTGTGTGGATCACCTCGTATAGTGTTCTATTGTTGCAAAATCGTCGACTTATACTAAACTAAGGCTCGCTGACATCTCACTTTGTTGCCTGACACCGATAAAGGAAGTATACAAATTATTGGAATATATATCCTTCAACTTCGAGAGTATCCTGAAATCGATACTATTCGGCTCTTATAAGTTCATTCGGGTTCGTTTTGTCACATGTCTGACGTAGAGTCGGATTTTTTCTTTCCATTGTAATTATTCTGCACGTCAGGGAAGTGTTGTCATTGTTTCCTTTCGAGTGTTATTTATGTACGTTATCGTTTTGAAGAAAGCCTTATGTCAATATAACGATTAAGAAATAAGTTCGAGTTGAAAAAGCCATTTGAAAAGAACTACGTTTTTTGTTTTCACCACACACATGTTGATGTCTTTAGACTGCTTTTTGCTTTTTTCACCGGGGGCGGAAAACACGTACCGTACGTCATTCGCCTCATTGACCGGATTTTGAGCTATAATTCTCACTGTCTCCGGCCGTTCACAAATGGCACCGTTAAGGCCTCAAAATGGAAAAGAAGGAAGCGTCACCGGGAACAGAGCTCATGTTAACTTTTTTCTTGATGCTGTCATGCATAACCATTGCGTCGCTTCTTCCACTCCCTCTCGTTAGAAGAAAATGAGCACGGTACGCGAGTATGTCGAAAAATATCCTCCAGCCATTGACGTTGGTATGCTTTTGTATCCTTGATCAAAGTGTAGCCATCGACATGTAGCAAGACAAAACGCCTTGTCATTGCTCACCTGGAATACCTATTGAATTTGAGCAACGTTTTGGAGACATCGACGGTCCAGTGCATATAGCCGCGAACCATCTGCAATGCAGAGACCAGTTCTTACAACTGAAATACAAAGCACGACGAGCCGCAGGTTCGCACATGTGAGATGAAGCCGATTAATGTTCGCTCCCTAGTCGTATTATATATATATATATATATATATATATATATATATATATATATATATATATATAGCATTGGTTTGTTCGCGGAGCTGGGCAATTCGATTGCAAACGCTTCACCACCAATCGAGGTGACTTCGTCAGTGCTATGATATTGTGGAGATCGTCTAGACTAATTGCCTAAAATCTGACTTAGTCACAAAATTCTCCCGGCGTATTTTACCAATACTACGAAGACAACGGTGTTCAGTAACCGAAGTCTTCGCATATCTTCTGCTGTCAACGGCCATGTTTCGGAGCCGCAGAGCAGTACCGACATCACTGCTGCCGTGTTTACTCGATTATTGATGTCATGCCGACGCCACAAATCCTTCAAAATAGTGAATCCCAGTCGAGCCTTCTGTGTGCTCAAAAACACTTCATCCGATGTAGGACCATCAGGTGAAATACAACTTCCCAACTAACTAAATCTCTCCACCTCACCCGATTGTTCTCTTGAAAGAATAAAGTTCGACTTCAATCCACTCCAGTCCTGTAACAACATTTTATACTTTGTAGTTTCGAAAAACGTCCCATACATATATGCATTGTCGTTCAGACAAACGAGAAAAAAATTGCAACTTACTGGAGTTTTCATTTAGTAACACAACGTCATTCGCATGCTTCAAATATCAAAGCCGCTATTCTCACATCTGTATGACAACATTGAAAAGAAAATCCGTGGAGATAAACATCATTCCTCATAATTCACGCACGAAATTCCATTGAGCGTCACCCAAACCGGATCTTTTCGACAGAAGTATTCCACTGTATACTGGTGGTTTTTTAATTCCCCAACCGTGTGCCCTGTTGTCATCATCCTTGATTGTGCGCAATAACCGAATGGAGCCCCAAAATAAAAATTTTCACTGTATCCAAGTAGCGATGGCTAAAATATGTTGTTTCCGAAAAAAAAACCATTGCACTCTTAAGATTTTTTGGTATCGGAATGCACGACCCGTTGCGTATCGGAACCTCCACTTGCTGGTTGATGTTTAACACCAGCTTCTCATGGATTGAAATAGTTTGTGGTCGTGTTGCACAGGTATGAAGGGAACCGTGCGATGATGCCATTTTCGAAAAGCTTAAAATAGGCGCTGGGACGTGGCTTAGCGAAAGATGGTATTTATTGTAAGGCTGGGAGGGACTAATCGATATGAAGAAAGCAAAACTAAATGTTTCTTGGGATGGAAAATAGTATAGTTGAAATGGCAACAAGGTGGGATTTACCTTGGCACCATATCTTGGGTAAACCAGTGGGACGAATTTTTTGAGGGAAAAGCCACAAGAGGAAGACAGGCGCTAGTTGGTGCTTATGTCCTCGAACTGTTTTACCTGTTCGTTGACGCTTCAAGAAATGCTCATTTTGAACGTTTTCATTTAATTACTGCAACAAACACTGAACGACTTCCTAAAACAAGTTCAAGACTAGAAGGTGCTTTGCTCCAAAAGGTTAGAGCAACGTGACAACTGTCGTGAAAATGGGATTTTGTCTACATTGTCGAAGTAAAGAGGTTCAACTTGGGCCGATGCGCATGAACGCCGTTGGCATGATAAGCTCATTGCAGAACAGCAGTACTTCAGTGGGCTGATAAATGACGGAAATCTGGATCAGCGTCCAAGCTAATCTCGTCTGACCTAAGTTAAATAATTTTTCATAAGATGCAATGCCCCGGTTCCAATTATTATCATCATCGTCCAGCGTTAATTAGTAGGGCAAGCCTCACTGCCCACTGCCTTTTCTCCGGAATTACATGTTTCTAAAACAAGAGTTAATGTCCAAGGGAACAGAGAGTGGAACTACACAGGTGGGAGAATATAGGAATGCTACAGTAACCAACACACGGAACAGTCTAACTGCACAAACGCACTTTTTCAATCATTCTGATTTGATGGAAAATGACAACACGGTCGCCACTGCTCACGGTTTGCTAGCATATTCTTCAGTGTCTTTCGGACCCCAACCATGAAGACGTGAGACGCTTAGTCTATTTAGATTCGCTGTGCATTTTCTCATTCCAAGTTACCACGTCATCTGCTGACCTGCACAAGGCTTCGTCCATTCCGTGGGAGGAATGAGAAATAGGGCACGGTTTCGTTGGAAATTCCTTTCCCCTCTTCTCTTTGTTCCTCTCTCGATACTAAACTCTTCCCGCCCAACTTGCTCGTGATGACACTGATTTTGGTGGCTGTTTATTTTCATCTAGTGGGCCGACTAGCGCACGCGGGTTACTCAGCTAGTTTTAAGCACCAACTAATCATGCCTAGTCGTCACCCAATAACAGACTTGATAATTGCTCATTACCATAGTAAGGAAGGTCACGTGGGCACCTCGCATGTCCTGGCAGCTGGGGAGAGCATTACTGGATCGCGAAGGGGAACAGTGCCGTGAGAACAGTAATAGGAAGATATGCAGTATGCCGCAGGATGAATGCCTCCGTCGGTCAGCAGCTGATGGTCCCGCTTCCCTTGTGTCGGACGGAGCAGGGGCGGTGAAGTTTCTCCTCAGTAGGCGTGTATTACTTTGGCCCTATCCCAGTTGGTAACGGCCGGAAGCTAGAGAAGGCGTGCGGTTGTTTGTTTACCTGCCTACAAACCCGCGCGATTCACCTGGAGGTCGCATTCATGCTGAATATTGACTCCTTTATCATGGTTCTGATGAGGTTTGTGGGTAGACGAGGGGCACCGAGAGAGATATACAACGACAACGGCGCCAACTTCGCCGGATGTGTCTAAGAGCTGGAATAGAGTATAATCCGCCTCGATCAAAAGGAAACTGGAGACTGCCTGCGGGCAAGGGAGATTCAGTGGCATTTCAGTCGTCCCTCTTCTAGCCACCGAGGTGGTGTTTTGGAGCGCATAATCCGATCAGTTCGGAAGCTGCTGATAGTGCTGACGAGAGATCAGGTGGTCACTGATGAAGTCTTACGCTCGTGTCTCGTATAAGTCAAACGTATCTTGAACAACAGACCGCTAGTACCAGTGTTCTCCGACGCAAAAGACCAGCCGCCACTGACGCCGAAAAGCTTACTTCTGTCTAGGGATAGCAACGGCCTACTGGGGTGCGGTGGTGTCGAAGGTAATTACTGACGTCTTTGGAGGCAGGTAAACTATCTGGCGAGCACCTTCTGGCGTCGGTGGTTGAAAGAATATCTACCGACTCTTCAGTCAAGACAGAAGTGGTTGACTGAGAGACGTCATTTTAAAAAGAGTAACATGATCCTGGTAACTATAGGAACAACCAACCGAGGCCAGTGGCCCCTTGGGATAATAGAAGATAGCCAGGTTGACGCCGACGGTCTAATTCGAACAGTTAACGTCCATACAGCTAGTGGCATCCTGCGTAGAGACATACGGAAGTTGTGCTTATTGGAAGGCGCCGACTAGTCTGGCGGGTCCTAAGCTAAGGGGTATGCAGACGTACTGCTGTAAGTCCTGTGAACTCCGATGTCTCGGGAGCGTAAGCAAAAAGCGGAGCCTGAGCCGATTGCTATTCTAGGCCACCTGCAACGCGAAGGAATTTTGGCGGCCGGTGTAACATCTAAATTAGTTGAAAATTTCTTTCTCCTCTTCTCTTCGTTCCTCTCTCGAGACCAAACTCTTCCCGCCCAACTTGCTCGTAATGACACTGATTTCGGTGGCTGTTTATTTTCCTCTCGATGTATTACCCTGGGCTCTTTACTTGAGATTATTTTGTGGACATTTGGTGCGGTCACTTGATTTGGGGTGGCTTGTTTTGTTACAGTCCACTTTCGTTTTATCGCTCACATTGGTCGACAGTAGACGTTCTGTTCGTTTACATTGATTTTTGGCTGTCACAGTCAGGCAAGTGTTGTTGGACCGGATCAAGCTTGCAGAATCTCTTGTATTTGACTGAACTATGAGATAGGT
Organism: Fasciolopsis buskii; assembly: GCA_008360955.1. Taxonomy (NCBI): domain Eukaryota; kingdom Metazoa; phylum Platyhelminthes; class Trematoda; order Plagiorchiida; family Fasciolidae; genus Fasciolopsis; species Fasciolopsis buskii. The sequence continues at coordinate 102,059 of LUCM01007970.1, forward strand.
ACTTTCTATTTATTCTCTTTCATTGAGCGTTCCTTTTCACGCAGATTTTGTCCCATTTTTGACTACCTTTCGGCTGGATAGTGACTGAAGCTCATTGCCAAAGGTATGGTTGTTGTGTACATAATTTCTAATGCATGAGTAGTACCGTAGAATTTGCGGAGCAATCTTGTTCTTTCTTGGGCTACGCGTTGCTTTGACGTTTCGAAGTGTTATCCAGAACGTGGAAAGTCTATTTTTTTCGCGAATCACCGATCGACATCACCCGGACCAAAACTCAAACGTTTGGTCGTTGCAGTATGGTAGGGGAGCACTCGCCGTAGGCAGCACATGACCTAAGCAACGTACTATACTGGGCATCATACGCGCCGGTTCCAAACTTGAACTCTAAACTTAGTAGCTACTTCGTATTGTCAAGGTAATCGTTTGGTCTACATTTATCTCGAAACTAAAGGTCATGGAAAACATCCAAGTCATTTAGCCCCGAAGTTTTTACGATGTCAGCTCTCATTCTACGGCGAAACTTAAAACCAACTCTAAAAATAAACGTTGGATATTAATGAGAATTAATTTAGGAAGCAATCCACAAGATCTGAATAGTACTCTCAAAAGTTCCGGTACTGATTTAAGTAGGCAGTGTAATATTATAGTAGTGCTATCATCTTTTGAAATATCTCCCTTTAAGTAAACTAACCAAATGACGTTCGGTATTTCGATTGTATACTTGGTTGCTGCTCCCATTGTCAAAAGTAATGATGATGCTTGCGGTTCTGGAGCTGTTTAAAAAAACCAGGCCCATACTATACTCTCTTTGGGGTTTGAGGTTATCTTTTGCATATCAGACGAGACCTTCCTTTTTCACACAATTTTTGACGTCTCTTTTGCTCATGCAACGACTACATTTTGTCATGGTCGGTGACCATTCTAGAATTTTTGGTGTTGCGGGCTTCACTTCTGTTGTTAGTTTTCCAAAAGCACCTACCGTTTTCCCAGTATTTTGAAATTGACGTTATTTTAAATATTGTGCGATTGAAAATCTTTATGTCCACAGAAAGATTCATCAAATCTCGTTCTGCGATTGGCTGTTTCCCTAACCAAAAAGGCCATCTAACAAAACTATATAAACGATAGAGTTCACTTGAATTCTGACTTGTATCGGTGGGTCACCAACAAACGAGCGGCAGTGTCTTGTGCTCGTCTTCTCTTCCGCCAGCGGGTTGGGCTAGCTGTTCGTATTCCGCACCTTATGTCCTGTTCTGTGTGGCTGCTCATTCAAGAGAGTAGCGGTTGCGTTCCGTTCGTTGTGCGACTACGGAGCTTGAAGACGTGAGCCCGAACTGTTGAGTCTCCAACCCTAGTGTGTGTTTGTATCCTGCTAGGCCGCAGATTGTGCTCCTGCGCTGTCGTACGACGCTAGTGCTTACGTCTCTTGCTTCAGTGTGTCCACAGATCAACCGAACTCGGCAACACAACACATTTATCCTCCCACATGGGTATTTACCCGAAGAATTGTCAAATATTATTGGAGAATTTTTTCAATCGTGCACTGATCGCACAATGGTCGGAAATTCTATCGGTCTGACAACGGACTTTAAAATCTTGTTGATCGCGGTCGCTGGCTCTAGCGTCTTCAGTCGGTTGTCTCGACTCTAGTTCAAACCCGCCCCGCCTAATCAATCGAGAACGATCAAATGACCTCTGGTCGTTTAACACGAAAGCTTTTCATTTACTTTTCATAATCAAATGGTTCCCGTAGGTCCACACGGAATTGAACTCATCAGTCGTTTTTCCTCCGTCTGAAGGGTCCGCTCCTCTCTGAGCATGTCGCAGATCAGACTAATTTCAATCAGTCCACGGTTTGGAGCGCCTGGCTGACTCCGTACTTATCCTGGGGATTACTGTCGGTCCAATTTCAAGTGTATGCGTTGTTCAGCTGACGTCAAAGTAGTTTGACGGTCAGTTTTGTTCTTCTGGGTATAGTCGTACTTCACCTCTGTATAAGTTCATCGAACCGAAGCAAAATGGCCTTGTTCTTCTGGTATCCGCACGCAACCTCCCTTTACAACGATTGATTTCAGCTTTCTGCCCAGTCATTTGATAATGTTCCAACAATCCTCTGTCCCCATTTTTCGACTTTTGCAAACTTTTCACGAATGAGAGGGACAAAGCAATCACTCGTATATTTTCTAGTGATTTGTTGTTATTCTCGTTGCATTTCTAATTTCATAGGAAATTGTTGCTTGGTGTCTGCAACTAGTTCTCACATTGCCCATGTTTGCCCCCGCCTGGAGGCGTTATCGGTTTAATCGCAGTCGGTCATGCGACCAATCTAGTGAGTCAACGCAGTCCAGTGAGGGATTCAATCCATTTACGCAATGTACCGTGGCGGGTTCCATTGAATGCGGTCGTTCGGTCTCATCGTCTCTGTTCGCAAAATCAGTCACGCTATTGTTAACCCTGTCGGATTCGTTACGCATTACCCCATTGGATGAATTTGGCTTTGTACGTCTTCGTGTTATCGTGTTAGTTTTTATGACTACATGCACGGATTTCAATGTTTTTCTTAGACTGTTACCCTGGTAGTCGGTGACAGAAAAAAGAACTGACAGTAGCTAATCATGCCATATATCGGTGTACGTGTTTCTTATCAACTAGAATGAAGGAGTACAAAGTCGGGCCTGTTTGTTCAATCTGTGTGATTCTAATCGGTCTTAACAATATGTAGCCACTGTAACAGGGATGGTTTTTATCGATCAAATCGTCTAAGATTCCGATTTCCCTTTTCAACCTGAACACCGTAGTGTCGCCTTTTAAGATGTTTTTTTACGAGGAAAATATGAAATGCTGCTGCATAGCTAAATTGATCCAATGCTGACAAATGAATCATGCAAGTTCCGTTTATTTTAGCCGTTGTATCTCTTGAAGTGGTGAGGCCTTTTCACGCATACACAAGACCAATCCGACTCTCAGTTCTGGATATCAATTTTGTTTCCACTTATCCATTTAAGATCGACTGTGAGTCGTAGCAGTTAGGTCGGTCTTCCTTGACAGCTCAGAAACATGGTTGAAGGGGACTGAAGATGCTCGAAGGTTACCGATATCTTCGCAATTCAAACGTGACGAAACGTTATCAGCCGAGGAGGCGTCACTGCCGGGGTAACAGTCCCCATAACTGTTTTCTGAGACATGTATTCATTAGACGATAGATCGCGGTGCTCACGAAACCCAGAACAATGTAGAATGTAGGAACTGTATGACATCACTGGGGTTTTCAGTTTCAGAGAAGATTGATTTCAAAATCTCTCTGATCTGATTGATTCATGCCTTTCCAGTTTCCTAGATTGCAGCTTGCCTATCAGTTTTGGCTGTTGTATGGTGATGTGCGCCGTTGTTTATGACTCCGTTACAGTGGGTCGTTTCTTTTTTCGCAAGTTTATCGACAATGGCGAATCCATTTCGATCATTCCTGTCTATATGATAATACTAATAAGAAGTTCGCCCTTTATGGCAATCATGCATGGTGTTTACAGACAGCCGAGATGGATTTTGGCTCGAATGCGATCGGAAAAGTGAATCGTGAACGTGCGAACGTTTTGCTTGGTCTATACGACGCCTGTTTGGAGTTCGAACTGAAAGCTCCTTTGGATTCACTGAGAAAAGATGAAAGCGCAGCTCAACAAACCTCTTTGGCTGCGTGAGTGTTCATGCATCTAAGTCGTTTTTTTTTAAAGATTCCTATTGTGTTTAATAAAAGCGCAAACTTTTGTGTCGTTTAGTGCTAAACACTTGACTATTCTGTCCATCACATTAATTTTACTGCATAATTCACAATGCCAGTGCCCCGGAGACATCTCAGGGTATTAGTTCCCAGTTTCCCTTCCATTTTGAAACATTTTGTCGCCATGAGAATTCCCAAAGAAATTCACTCCCTTTCCTTTCTCAAGGCTTGTGCAAACATCTTCAATTGCAAGCTCTTGGACTCGCGTTCGTCAGCTTTTCGCTCGACGCATTCAGCTGCGCAATTTGGTTTCCAGTAAGTTGCCACCAACGTCCGGGTCATCCACTGGAAATGGGAGTCTTCTTCTAGGTCCGATCACTTTTCACGATCGCTCAACGATTCGGCCAGGTTTGCTAGCCATGAGTTTGATCTCCGCGGCGGAACAATCTCACCTGCCTCAAATGCTTCGTGCCAGTTTCTACTCGGACGAGGCTGGACCATTAGCTCATCACATGCTGATCACAATTTCTGCGCGTCTGTCACACTTCGGTCATTTGACTCGCAATCGAGTACCATATGCATATCGTGATCAACTGATACAAACACTGGTTCCAGTTCTACAGTAAGAATATCATGTATTTCATGTCTTCCTTATTCGCTCACGCCACCTTAATCCGGAAAACAAAAATAAGCTGCTTAATCGTACTCTATAGTCTCAGCACCATACAAAACAAGGCTCTCCTATTAGGAGTAGTCCTGTGAATCTCAGTTATCAAAAACTTTCATTCACTAGTAGTTAGCAGGAAACTAAACATAGCCTGGGAGGCATTCGATTTCCGATATTTTATTTAGGCGTGTTGTTCCTGTTGTTTCTTGACAGGCACTTGATTCGCTACTATGATCACAAACTGTCTTCTCTGGTCCTACCGTGTCCTGAAACACCGATTTCCAATCCCGCTCGCTCTACCACAACCAGCGACGCCAACAACGCGGAGGCAGAGACAAAAGCTCGCATCACCGCATCCGTTTCCACTGCTGCTCTCTCCGTTTTAGATACCGCATTCACTCTGGTTCTGGATGAACTGGGCACAGGACGTTTGCATCGTTTAGTTGTTCTTCTCTATTCCGTGGTTTGTGATCCAAAATATCGGAATCCCATTCCAGATTCGGATGGTGCAGATGCTGGTGATGATCTGATGAATAGCGCAGTTGACACTGAAGATTCTGATTCGTTGAACAACTCCAACCTTGGTATAAGTCCGGCACAAGCACTTTCCGCTTTGATCAAATTGATTAAGGTACTTTGAGGAGTTGACATTGAAGTGATTATTGTTTTCCCCTGATAAGAGGCTAATACTCGAGTAGCATTATGTCTATGTCTGTTCCTGCTTATCATTATTCTCATTATTCGGGTCTTACGTCACAGTTATTCGGAACTAAGGCATATCTATTCATACTCGCAACAAGTTAGTTGCAAATATCCCCTGGTTGTTCGACTAACTTATTGACCGCAACTTGATTGAAAGTACACGCAGTAGCACATCCGTACTGCTGCGTGAATCGATTTTCGTACGGCATGCTAGAGTCATGTGCGTAGCCGAGGGGGGCATACTCTTCAGTTACTAGGGCCCACCTCACCGGAGAGACCGCAATCATGATCCCGCAACTTATCATAAAAGTGCATAAAGTCTCAACAAGTTGAGTATAGTGAGGAGCCAGATGACAGCAACTTCCCACATACCACCAAGTTGACCAGTAGACCTTTATTCGAACTTCTGATTTTGTTGGGTTAACGAACGCTAAGTCCACTCGATATTGGTCTGTCTCATGTTTGTCGTAGGACTCACCACCATGCACTCTTCGAGATTCTGGTGTGATGGGCTGGTTCTTTGTATGATGCGAACACATTACAGAGAGCCATATACGGCTTGACTACTGGATGGGTCACGGTAGCAGAGCTGTGATTTTCAAGACTTATGGTGTGTTACGCCTAAGATGTTTGACTCAGTCTTTCGAATTACGTTAGCATTCTAATTTGGGCACGGTGGACATGCATGCTGATTGCTCCTAAAACGGATAGAACAAATCCAAAGTGGTATTGTGATGTCTTTGTGGTGGACTGAGTTCTGATATTGAACGATGAGTCACTTGAAATCACATTAGACTTCCTACTAACTACATCCACAAATACGGGTTCAACAAAAGCCCAAACGATGTGTCATATGAGCACTTTTCGTCTCTGGAGGCAACAACCACTTGAATTTGTATTCATTTTATTCATCGAGAACCGGCACATTTTTTCAATTATATACCACAAGCTTTGGAGCTATCCAGCCAGCCGACAGGCTAAAAATTCACTTAGTATCCCATTTTGGCCATCATACGCATACCCAAGCCATGATGCTAGGGAGAAGAAAGTAAGATTAATTTGCAACAAATTGGCGCATGTATTGCTAGGAATCCAGTATCAATAAACAGTGGCAATCGGTGGGTCATCTTCTATCTTTCAGTAATTTTTTGGTCATTTTGTTATGGCGTCTAGCATATCTGGTACTGTGGTATTGCTCTATGTAGCCCGTTAACGGGGGCATTATTTTGTTGGTGAAAACATATACCTACCCGAACGTCAATTAATATTTTGAAACTTGGCTCGCGAATATCAACAATAAGACATCCAGAGCGACTTCCGTCCGTCAAGTAACAAGCAATCAAACGAACTGTTATATGAATATTTTCCGAACGAATGTTTTATCTTCACCATATTGCCAGGATCCATGGCCTAACACAACACATTGCGGTATAAAAACGTTCATCAAAACGTGAGTTATGTATTCATATAGTCAGTTGCTAATGGCACCGTCCGTGTGCGTCCGGTGTTATTTGGCTCTATTTTTTAAGATCTCAACGGGAGGAATGTCTGTTGGTAAGACGGAAAATTGAAGTACGCTGCTGACATTTTCGTCCACGTAATCCAGATCATATCCACGTGAGATCCGGATTTCCCGCTTGTCTTTGCACTAATCTACCATCCTGAACCGTTCGGCCATTCATTGTTGCCGAATATTTTGCCTTTTCTCATTCATACTCTAGTTCATTCGCTGTTCTTTCTCCCTGGCACAGTTCGTCGCTTCGCGCAGCCGCAGAACTTAGTCATTCAGAAGCCTCAATGATAGTTGAAAAGATTCACCTAAAATCAGCAACGTTGTTCGAACTGTAGATCATTTTTCACTGCACACCTGTACGGTATTAGACTTATCAGATTACAGTCGCAATACGGAAATTTTGGGTCGTATCCGAATGAACCTGGAGTAAGCGCAAAAAATGCCTTGTTGACAAAACCACTGTGGTTTATTCGTCGTACTTCGAAACAACCTGCATAGCCCACATACTTGTGAGGTGTCACAGCTGTGTTGCTCGACACTATATGGAACTGCCACTTTGTGGGTCGCATTTATCGTACGTTTCCTGCAGATCATATAATCACTTTTCTGTCGTTTTGTTGAAAATAGGTGAATTGATATACCTTCACTTAAAAAAACCGTTTGCTTTCTCGTTCCTGTTTTACTAGCTAGACCCTGAGTATGTTGCCACAGAGGTAATTTGAATTCCATTATATTAGAAAAATGTGCTCTTTTGTTCAATAATCTGTTATTTCATCCAAATGTTAGGCCACATATCTCCTGCTATGTCTCTTCTCGCTGTTATTGTGAGTTCGATGTTTCATTTTGTCTCGTTGATGTAACGCTTTTGTTATTTTATCCCTTAGGGTTGGATTACGAAGTTACTGAATTCTGGGAGCAATGCGAATGTGGCAAGTACACAAAAAGCAGTTTCCCATTCAGTGGTTGTGACCCATACTCGTGACTTGGTAGTTCTTCTCCCATTGCTCGTTCGCCTCTGTCGTGCTCGTGCCCAGGTCGGCTCGACTGAAACCGAGAATGCCAATAGCCTCGCCGGGCTGGATCGTGTGCTAGCTTGGTTGGTGCGTTTGATGCGAGCAGGTCCTCCGCCTGTGCGCGACGCCGGGGCCATGATTAATGCAGCTCGAGTACAACTAGTCAGTCAAGCTGTTTGGTTAGCTCATCTAGTTGGCACATTTTCCGACTCATCAAGTCATACAGATGCGGACGGTGATCAGAATACGAGTATGGATTTCATACTAAACGCAATCGCTTCCGATCTGCACCAGATTGTTGGTGATGCTTCTAGTGATCGTGTAAGTTTCTTGGGGTCTGGCTAAATGCAAACCGTTTTTCTCCCATTTTTAATCACAAACCACTTTCCTTAATTTGCAATGTAGTTATTGACAGCCTGAATGATCGAAAGCGAGATCATTCCGTGTTCATTATTTATACAGTGGTAATTGTTTTTTTACTAAAACAAGCCGTCATTCCTACCGAATACGGGAAACTACTATCTCCGGTCTCCTTGGCACGCCATATTCATCAATTTTGTATCAATGCAAGTTTGATGTACATTTTTGTCGTTCCTCTCCAAGGTTGCTGTGTGGTTTGACTTCTCGGCTGCATCCCGATAGGCACCGTGTAATAAAAAGAACACTTCAAAAAGGCCCCTCGTTTGCCTCCTTATGCCATCACGGATGACATCGCTAGCATCACTGTTTCTATACTTCCGTCTACAGAAGAATAATCCTCAAATTCTCGGCGTGAGGAACTTTCATAAGATAGTTCGCATATGTTTTGACTTTGACCCAAACTATGTATGAAACGGGTGCTCAGGTCCTTACTATCCAGTTTAGGTGACGGATTTTGAAACGATGATGCTACCTGCAAGTAGCATCTTTCAGCATAGTGAGTATCAATTACAGCTAATGCACAATAAAAAAAAACAAAAGCAGGCACATTTCTTGAAGTCAAAACAGACATGTTGGCCTCCATCAGTGGTTTATCGGAGCCTACCAGAGAAACATGATGACTGCGGTGACCATTGTGCGTGACAAGAAAAAACCACTCGCTTTCGCAGAACCAGAATAACTGCCTTTAGTGACTATGAGGCGGAAAAACTTGACAGACGAATGGAGAGCTGTAATGGGTCTACTGCCCTAAATTCGGAAATGACATGCCATTGACGTTTTACGCCGTACCTGATTGCCCTAATGTTTAACTTGAATTCAGCCCGCAGCCGTTTTTAAGTACTGAGACTTTGACCATTACGATAGTGCAGAAGCTTCATGCATCTGAAGGGGCTAGGGCCATTAATGATTAAACACCGAAACTCCTAGTGTCTCCACCGTTAGTGATCTAAATCTTTCTTCAACAGCCACGCAATGCAGTTTCATTACGTCCATGGAGCGCGAGTACTGCGAAAGGGACGCAAGCAATAACCACTAGGACTAACAACACTACGAGCCGACAAAGATAAATCTGAAAATTAGAATAATCACATGAAGTTCCACTAATTGATACATAGTAAGATATAAAAGAATTTCCGCCTCCAAACCAATGCCCAATCGTCGTGAGCACTGACGGCCTGAAAAACAGACAATATTCAACCTTTCAGGTGAAAAGCCACAGTTCTGAATCAGCCGCACTACCGTGTGTATGGATGTACATAAGCGTAAACCCTTCTAATGACCAGACATGTGTACATAAAGGTCTTAGATAAAATCATGCAATGAATCCTATATCAACACTTTCCTTCCCAGTAGGCAACAATAAAAAGAAAGGACTACTTGAATTTGTATTCATTTTATTCATCGAGAACCGGCACATTTTTTCAATTATATACCACAAGCTTTGGAGCTATCCAGCCAGCCGACAGGCTAAAAATTCACTTAGTATCCCATTTTGGCCATCATACGCATACCCAAGCCATGATGCTAGGGAGAAGAAAGTAAGATTAATTTGCAACAAATTGGCGCATGTATTGCTAGGAATCCAGTATCAATAAACAGTGGCAATCGGTGGGTCATCTTCTATCTTTCAGTAATTTTTTGGTCATTTTTATGTGGCATCCGGCATCTTCGATATGGAATTGCCTTCACCCCATTCTCTAAAAAGTTTCAGAACTTTTAGGTCGATATCCATTGGTTGGGTTGTTCGTTGAATTATCACGTCAGAACAAGAAACATTCGGATAGGATCAAGATTCAGGCCGTGATATGATTTTACTTGAACCATATCCTAAACCCAAGTGTGCTTTCATTCGATTTACGTCAGATTAAAAGAAACTCACTCTACTAAGAATAACAAGTCTACTAAATTCTACTGAAATGAAACACGGATTCTTCCGGAGACACTGTCGTTTCTTTATATTATCTTCCCTCTTAGAATCGAAAGAAAATATACCTCCGTCATCACAACGAAAAAATATCCTTTATCCGCAATGAATTCTTCTTTGATCCGTGTATAAGACATTTCTCATTTTATTCGTGTAAGAATGAACAGGCTGGATGGAAATAAGAGAGCTGGACAAATTTCCCAAAGAACCTCCTAGAAATGTCCATTTTGTAGTACAAGCATCCAGTAATAAAACCAACGAGTCCCCGGATCGAGTCACTCAGCATTTCCTACCATTGTACCGGATGCTTATGCTCCCTGTGCGATTCCTTGCCCGATTAATCTATGGCTCATGTCTCCTGATACCCGGAGCGCTTAAATATTCAACTCCATCTGGAAAGTGATACATGAATTACCAGTAATAATGTGCGTCAAGATTACAGAAAAGAACCTCTGTCGCAAACGTTAACAGGAATATAAGCAACTTTGCATGCACCTTCGGGCGTGATCGATTTTCTTCACAGAAGACATGCTCTTGGCAGTTTATTCGTTCGATATGATGTAACTGTTCACCTTGTTAAGTTTGCGATGCTGGAAAAGCTTAGATAAAAAAATTTTAATTGACCGAGACTTCTATTCAGTTCATTATCCTCCACATTGTGGTACCAAAGATTTTACTGTTTCTCGCTCACTGCTTCACTGCCACGATAACGACGCAAACGACTAACGCAGTGGGCTCAGATGACCTTGATGTAGGATCAACTTTAGAGTAAATCAAGATCCTTCCTAAACCAGAGTTTTCGCTTCCCAATCAACCATGATTACTAGACCTCAGTTAACACAAAATTCCCCAGTTGATAAATAATTATCTTCAGCCTATAAATCCATGCGTGATCGTGGATAGGATACTCGATAAAATAAATGTTTCTGTTGGGTATCATCTGCCAATTTAAACTAGGATATGAAATTTTCAGGCTCCAACGGGATTTCATTTTTCATATCCGGGCCCCTCTCTAGATAACCAAGGTCACCCAAGCTCAACTGACCTTATAACACTCTACAAACAGATTTAATAAGGGAAACTAGTAAATAAATTCATGATATTTGCTGGCGCTCATTTATACCTTGTAAGTACTAGAACCCTAAGAATTTCGTTAGGGGAAGTTTTGAATACATCATAGTCGGTGGCAACTGTATATATTTGTTTATATAATGCAGCAAATAAAGCATCAGAATGGGGTTTATTCTAACCTGTCCCATCTCAGTCAACCCTCTACTGAAATGCCTGCGCGACCCGGGTCAGCTATATCAATTTCACTGTTGTTGACTATCGCACCAATTGTGGCGGCTTTCGACGGTTTGTTTAACAGGTATACTGATCGCACTTGGCTTTGAATTATAGTTTTTACTCCCACAATTTTTGCATGCTTTGGGAATTTTAGCTTGCAATCTTCCACGACCATCTATCATTATTTTTCATTCTTGTTCAAATGCTGTAGGAATCCAGCATCATCTCTTGTGGTGGAAGTGAATTGAAGATGAATTTCCCTATGATTACACGCTCAACCGCATTGTCTCTTGCTCCTTTGATCTGTTCTACTGTTCTCCAAGTTCTGGTAGAATTCGAGTGGCTTCTAACTGCGCTCAATTTGGATTTGGGTAGTGTCACCCAGTCGACCTCAGGTACATATTGTGCATCGTTTTATTTTATTTATTTTCCGTCTATTCACAAAAGTTTCACTATGTTGATACTGAATACGCAATCGTTGTCATTTCTGACTGAGATTTGCATACTAGCGACCTTGTTTGACAAATAATTTATTCACAGAACTTTTCAAGGTACAGACATTCTATCCGACATTATTTTGCGACAGTGGTACATTCATTAACAAATAAAAATCTAGTCTACCCACACATGACCACAAGAAAGAAGGTGACAGATATCGTTATAGTCCTGCTTGTTTAACTCATAGAATCGATGAACTGACGTCAGTTCGTCCAAGCAGTCCTGCTGCGCAAACGGAAGACACGATGGTGACCAAGCAGCTGGCTTTTAGCACCACAAAGTCATGCGCATTCGTCACACGCCTATTGTTCAGTCGGAATGATGGCAGCAAATACGTAGTCTAATATGTACAAAGAAGGGGAGGGGAAAAGATTGATATCTATTACGTAAATCTATGTATTATCTGATGGTTGTGTAGTTAATGTGTCCAGCCTTATCAGCAATGGACCCGTGAGCCAACGAAATTTCAATGCCATCGCTGGTTGGTCAGGGCTGCATGATTGGAGATTGATCTTCGTAGCTTTAGTTGTGGTTAGTGACTTTTCAGGATCTTTGTCATAACACGTCAATTCATATGAATCTATCCCTCGGATTCGCTACGTGTCTGAGCTCAACAACAAAGCAACAGTGTAGTGCAAATGCCCGGCGCTCTATCTGGTTGGCCGATGCTTTGTAGTCGGTCTGGGGGAATTCTCTGCACCCTGATTCGGAACCAAAACAGGCTACGTGCGAGGCTTACTATGGTCGCGGAGGTGCTTATTAAACACCCAAATTGCCCAGCTCGTTCAGTGTCATACGCGTTCTCACATACGTCATTCAACATAAGTTGACGGTGACTTTTGGATCATGATCGTTTCATTCCTTTCGATTTCTCATGTTTGTATTGTTCGCAGATGCAGTCGAAAATGACGCAAAGCTCGTGGGTAACGCCCGCGAGGAGTCATTATGCTTCAGACTGATCGCATTGGGAGAAACTGTTGCTCAGCTGCTTCTGTCTGCGTTCCCTATCCCGAGTGCTCACGTGGACAGTTTGCTCGAAATTAGCGCTAAACTTTTTAACTTTCTGACTCAGTTCACGAAATATGTAAGTTATTTGATAATCACAACTTCTGCCTTATTATCATTAAGAATGTTGCCTTTCTCCTTGATTTTCCAGATATCTGTTTGCCTAAAAGTCCTTGTCGTTACTTGTAGCTGAATAAGATCCCACACCACATTCGGTGCTCCTCATATTATGTGAAGGTGGGCATCCAAAACATCGTGGTGTCCATTTGAACAAACGCCGACTTGTCCCAACCCCCTCAAATTCAGTCAACAGAATTTTACTACATGAGATGGGTTTTTTCAACTTTTTTTGATATTAACTTTGCAATCGCGCCAGTCGAGCCATTATTGAACCCGAATTTCTCCCCAGTCTCACCATATGACGATTACGAAAATCGGACCAGTCGAGCTCCAGATGTTCCATGTGCATATACAGTCATGCAGACTTGAAAGATCTCCCTTCTTTTTTTCTTTTTGATCTTTTACTTCTTTTAATAAGAACACTATTTCAGAAGTGGCGTTGTGACCAATTTTCGGGCTCATGTCGGTCGGTAGTAGGGAGATTCGAAACCGCGAGCTTCGGGCTGATACAGCACAATGCGAACCACTTTGCCACGCCCGGAAATTCTTAAGCAACCGAAATTAAGCACAAAGAGCGCTTTTTTCACAAATGTTTGTCGAATGCAAAATCCTCGGAGTAGACCCATTCGGCGATTGATGAGCCTTTGTGCCACTGATCTTCTGCATATTTTCCGTCATTTGTTTGAAATCCGCGATTATTTAATTTGTTGATTTAGGCCGATGTTTCCGTTTGTAATGCGCACTGCTGGATTCGAACCTCTGGTAATCGGAGTAATTGATATCTGTTTCATGCGATAGGATAAATCGCTTTTTTCATGAGTTTCATCCAAATAAGTTCTCGAGCTAGGTTTCGGACCCGGTATTCGAATTAATTTGGTTTCCCTTGGCTGGTTAACCTATCTGACTTGCTGAGACTTTCTCCGATTTTGAACCACAAAAAATTAGAGCCATGGCTGCCGCCCCCCCACCCTCCAATGTACGGGTTTTTAATACCTATGCGTAATATACCTTCCCTTGACCTCACGCATGAAACACGTAATTAAAACCGTTCAGCACTAAGATAATCAGTTAAGTGATCCGTTTCGGGAAGTTGCAATCAGCCTCAATCACAAAGAAAACCTCTGCGAACCGTGGAATTGTGCACCCTCTCCTTGAGGGGAAACCGGATTTCGCAGTAGCACCACAAATGTCAGAGGTTCGGAAAAGCAGCTCTAGGCTTCGCAATTCGTCAATAGGTATTTACATTATCTCCGCTGGGTGTGACCAAGGCCCCGAGATAAGTACGTAAAGCAACTGAATACTTCTCACAGATCACCACGAAAGATAAGTGTAGGCACGGGCTCCTGCCGGGTTTGGTGAAGTACCTTGCATTTTGAGGGTGCAAGGCATATACCGTACCTAGACACCTCAATCACCAGGCGGTCTAACACGCATTGAATTGTCTGTGCGTTGCCACTCAGCAAGGCGACATAATTGGCATACCCTAATACAAAAACTGTTCCCTGCCAGGAGTTCAACTGCACCACTTAAAAGACCAAACGAGGCGTTCTACAGAATACCGTCTGTGACGAAGTAGTCACAACGAGATATCACCTTGACCTGGTGTATTCGCCTGCGTGCCTCCATAACCTAACGAGCTATACAAGATGGCTTGTATCAAGCGAAAGATCCATTCATGCCGGGAAGGTCAATAGGTGCAGTCTCTTGGTTCTCCCGGTCGCGGGTTGATCTGAGTTGGCAGCTCAGTCGGATAGATCAGTGGAAGAATAATTTATCCAAGTAGATGGGCTTCCACTCAGCTATATTCCCCTGCCTTCCGGTCAGGTTCTTGCTAGAACCGAAGTCTTTGGTTGAGAACACTAATCGTTCTTTTACTTACTGGCTGGACTCCCTAGCAGTGCCCGTCCATCAATACCCATGAGTTACACGCCTACAAATAATTCCATACAGCACCGGTCGTCTCGCAGGCCGATCAGGACCGCACTGCCCATTGCATCGAACGGGATGGGCAGTAATAAGTATGCAAGCGCTCAGAGTTCCCTCGTTTATTCAACCTGTCTCAACTGTCTTCAACCCAATCTGTTTGCCCCTTCTGCCTACCCATGGTGCCCCCACTGATAACACGTCCGATACTCGCAATGGTTCGTTGTCAAATAGTGTAAGATGTGGTTTTCAGTCCGTTAGCTCATATTTTCTCTAGCCTCGTCATCCTCTGAATTTCGGTTCCTTCAATGTGCACACTCTCACGCAGAATGGCTAGCCCTGGCAGCGAACTCACTTTCGATTGATATCTGCTGCGTCAGTGAAACACGAATTCAGGATTCGAGTACAGCTACTCAACTAACTGTGCCTAATTTCTCGTCGAAATATTTCGTGCAAACCTCAGGAGACGAAGCGACTCTAGCCGTGGTGTAGGAATAGTATTAAGTGAGAAGACTGAAGCGGACCTTTTAGGCTGGATCTAGGTTATAAGTCGCTTGTGTGCCGTGAGACTGCAGGGATCAGTCGGTGCCCGGAAGGGCAACTGTGTTAAGCGCAGTTTGTTTGTCATCTCGGCATACGCTCCAACAGACTGCAGCATTGACATGCAAAAAGACGAGTTTTATGACGGGCTTGTCACTCTTGTTCGGAAGAGCGAGGGTTCTGACATTGTAGTGGTGACACGTGATTTTAATACGCAAGCTGAAAACTGGGTGTTTAGGTGGGCACTGTGCATTGCTTGCTCAGCGAGCAGATAGCGGGGAAAGGCTTCTCCGATTTTGTGCAGACAATAATTTATTCCTATCTAGCACAAACTTCTGTCACAGTTCGCATCACACAGCGACATGGCGCTCTAACTCGACAGGTAGTCTAAGTCAGATCGATCATATTGCAGTAAACTACTGCTGGTGCGGTTCTGTCCAGAATTGTAGATCGTGCTGGACCATGTACGTCAAATCGGACCATGCGTTAGTTTTGATGCGATTTTTTCTTCAGCTCAATTGGCCGTCGAACGTCTGTGTGATTGGGCTGTTGATAACAGCCATGAACGGAAACTATCCGACGAACTAGAAACATCGACGAGCAGCGGGACGAAATCAAGCAGGTGACGCATTTGGTAGCAGGTTTCGCCTGTGGTCACAGATCCAGCGCTCATCAAAGGCAATAGATCCCATAAGGGTCACTGGACCTAATGGAGCGAAAACGCCATCACCCGAAGTGCAAGGAGGTGATTAAGATGCGTCGACAGTTGGGGCGTCAATTGACAACAAGCTTTAATAATGACCGTAAAAACTGGCGGGTTAAGGTATCCGAAGAAATGGAATTAATGGCCGGTACAGGAAAGAGCCAAATATTGCTTAAGCTTATACGCAACACCGACGTGCGGTGAATGTTGATTAGTGAAATCGTGTGTGATAGAAATCGAGAGTTCATCCACGGTAGACAGTAAAGGCGAGATAGTTGGGCTGGG
>LUCM01007972.1:13491-102266 GCA_008360955.1 Fasciolopsis buskii
ACTGGCATATAGGCTCCTATACTAGTCTATAGTACTCTTTACTGGCCTATATACTATGCCAGGCTATGGGCTCTTATACTGGCATACAGACTTCTATGCTGGCCTATAGGCTCCTATGCTGGCCCATAGGATCCTATTCTAGTCTACAGGACCCTATACTGGTCTATATACTATGCCAGTCTTTAGGCTCCCATGCTGGCCTATAGGTTCTTATGCTGTACGCTCATATGCTAGCCTATAGTCTTCTATGCCAGTCTATAAGCTCCTAAGCTGCCATATAGGGCCGTGCAAATACAGACCTATAAATATACATACAGAACTAGATGAGCCTACCAGGCGCACATACAAAATTCCCATTTGATCTATATATTGGGTGTATATAAGTATATGGGCAAGCCCCTTTATATGAAGCTTATATTTGACTATAGGAGCCTGTACGGGCCCCTGGGCCCGCCCCGCATAGCCCTATATATATCGTATAGATACCGTATATATACCCGTCAAGCCCTAAAATGGCCCTATATAGGCTCATATACGTCCATATAGCATCTATACGTAGTAGGCCTATGTTGGCTATGTCGTCACTCTTACTCGGCTCGGTACGATTACAATACTGGCAACCCGGTTACTCGTTCGGTAGAACGAGAAGATAATCTTGAGTGGTGAAAAACTGAGTACATTTTTAGCAGGAACGTGCGAGCAAAGCATGCGTGAGCAACGTGCAAACGGTGACCGCGCTGGGAAGTCGACGTCCGGTAAACTCGCTATTCGGAGGAACATATGCGTTCTCCTCTATACGAAATGCATGTTTTTTCTGGGCTTCTGCTCACTGTTGTCTCTTCTGTGCTTTACATTGCAATTTGCGACGATTATGAATACCATCGAATAGAACTGTTGCGCACTCCTATCGCTTTTGCTTGGATCCATACTGTAATCAATCTCTACCGATCGGTTGTTTTGCAGGGGATATTCTTTTGGTAATTACTGGTTGTTTTGAGACTTCATTTTCTCCAAGTTTAGCTTTGATTCTCGATGTCTTCTTTGTTAAATTCGTTTGGTTGCGTTTATTTTACAGCACACGGATTCCGCACGTTTGTGTTAGTGTCTTGCCGTCGACATTTTTGTTTTCGCAGCTCACATTCTGGTTCTGGACTCCTTCCGACATCTGGTTTCAAGTGCCTTCTTTTCAGTTGCCATTTTTGAGCCAGCATGTATGCAATACATTTTTCACACCTGGTTCCTGGTCCAGATCTTCTGAATTCTATTGACGGGGAACTTTTTGCCGATCAAGACTTCAGAATCTGACAGAGGACTCCATAGGGGTCGTAACACGGCCGTCCTCCATGGATCGT
Organism: Fasciolopsis buskii; assembly: GCA_008360955.1. Classification (NCBI taxonomy): domain Eukaryota; kingdom Metazoa; phylum Platyhelminthes; class Trematoda; order Plagiorchiida; family Fasciolidae; genus Fasciolopsis; species Fasciolopsis buskii. Next base: position 14,844 of record LUCM01007972.1, read on the forward strand.
ATCGTGAGTTTGGCCCTGATAAGGATTGGCATTATTCGTCCAAGGGAACAGTTCAGTTAAAAGAAAAGCAGGAAATTAGATTGCGGATTTGCCGTATGCGTTTGTCTGTAAACTTTATACTGGAAGTACCGACCTAATCCAATAATTACTGTGTTACCGTTGGTATTGTTGCTATTATTTACTGTAATTCATGTTTACGGTCTACCCATTTTAGCCGCTTCAACGCCTAGAAGACGTAAACTTCCATCGGCATCCATCTTTTGAAGAAAATCGATTAGTTTTGGACACCCTTTTGCCGAAGGTCTCTCTTGCACTTGACATCAACCCTTGAAGCAAACTGCGTCGAAATTACTTGGTTTCGACTTGATTTTTGAGTGGTTGTCTTTAGTTTCCTAAATACAAACGAGTGGTTTCCCGTTGATTTGCGCAAACGCAAGTCGGTGGTAGTTTTAGCGTGGATTAGGAGTGGTTCCATCCTGAGAGGTTTATTAGCATACGGGCCTGTCGCCAGTCGGTCCCCAAATTCTAATTTATCCATTCCCCATATTTTTCTTCACTTACAGATGGCTCAGCCTATTTTGAACAGCAGGATGATTACCCCAGTATTACTCAACAAAAAAATATAGTTGCCAGCAAAATAAACGAAAGCCTATATTGCAAAAAATGGAAAATATAAGAAATGTTGTCATGAACCATGATTTGTGCACATTATTCTGTTTCGCTTATTCTGTACTTTGCATTTCAGCTTTAAAGTGCAAAGAAGGACATTGGTGCAACAATGGGGGGAATAGCTTCTCGGCAATTCCATCAATGACTAGGTAATATACTCACAAGCAGCTTAACGATGAAGTCACTTGTCACAGTAGGCACTTCGTAAATTATTCATAACGAACGTGAAAAGTCGATCAAAATTTATGTTATTAATGTGAATATGTATATATGTACTCATAGCGATGACAAAAATTATAAATGTGCATTTATTTCCCGTGTATGTGTGACTATTAAATGCTTTTTCACTCACGGTCTAACGGAATGGTGGCGTATATCGGTTCGCGATCTATTTAATATATATTCATATAAACGTGTTTAACTAAGAAGTACAATGCCATTATTTTCCTCCTCTTGCTTGCTCAGGCTTTACTCCTGATGTGGGCATTCATAAACCAAAGCTGAGTGTATCGATCGATTTACTTTCCGGATGTATCCCGTAGGTAGGCACATACAAGCATAGCCTCTAGGTAATATCACGAGATAGAACGGAAATACTTAACTTTGAGAACAGCAATGCATAGGTGTTTCACTTTTTCCGCATGACCAACAGTATATCACGGCCAAATCCTCAGATATAATAAAGGATAGCTTTTTCCTTCCATATGCACCCAACATGGTGCGGAGAATGAGACCACGTAACAACGCAATAAATAAGCTTTTAGTGGGCAGGTTTTGTGATTTGCGGTGGTCATCGAGTGCTAAACCGGATTACCCAGGTCCTCCGAAATGGAGCATTGATTCATTTCGGAGAAGAGAAGAAGATTATCTTGCTGTTAACAATAGTAAGGGCCCTTCGTCTTGCTTCCGTATAATCCGCGCGCTTCATCAAAAAGCGCCGAATTGTTGCTAAACTTTAAACCATCGCTAGGTGCAGCAGCAGTTGATGAAAGCGTGCAGCTATACTGTCGTTAAACTCCGTATTTATGAGCATCGCTTCCGTCATCTTTTTACTTTCCACTGCTGTTTTTCTCAGTGCATGTTGCTCATGGTAATTGTTGGCCCTAAGCAGTGACAATCTTATTCAGCATGGATGGAGGCGTCAGTAAAGTGCTGCTGTGCATAGGTGATTTGTGGAAACTAGAATCTCTAGTGGGAATAATAAAACCTGTATTTCAACTCATACACTGAAGCGCGATCCAATTCGTGGGTGCAAGTGGGAGTGTTCGCCACTTCCGACAAGGGTACGGGAACTTCTAAGGGTCTATAAAAGTGAATGCAAAACATCCAATTTACCCAGAAGTAGTATGCACTTTCAGTATTGCTTGGTGTGATTCTTCTTGAACATCTGGTACGTAGCGCTGAGTTTGGATAAATGTATCCGTTCGTTATTCTCATCGTAGTCAGCAGTTAGAAGAGCCGAGGATCTAAGTTCGTTACTGCAAATTGGGCGCAGGTAACTTACGTGATTTGAATATCGCTGTGCAAAATGATTATGGTTATGTTGGTCTCCGAAGCTTTCCCTGCCGGAAGCCTTTGTTCCGTGGAGTATGCTTAAGTGACGACATCCACAAGCATCACTGACACTTTCTCGGCTGCCTTTGTTTTACGTCAAGCAACAAGTGCACGTTTCAGCTGGTGCTGCATTTTTCAGGAATCTCCACTTTCGAATCCACACGATCCTTCAGCATCTTTCGTTGTGGTTTGCCTTCTCGCGCACTGTCACATCAACGCTACATCGACACCACGGCAGTACGTTCCTTGGATCTACCTGTCGGCTCTGGTCTTCTCCGTCTTGTGTACTAAGGGGCTGTGCCAACCAAGGCATCGAAATAGGACCAAAGTCCTGTTGGGACTTCATCACGAATGTCACATCTACACTTGGCAATACCAGGGATAAGAACCTTAATTTATTACCCGAACTGCACGCTGCATGTCGGCTGAGTTTCCTGGTTAGCCTATCTAGGTATCCTCGCCTGGAAACAAGCGCAGTCAGGTTGTGCTTTTGTGATTCTGCTGCTTAGAATAGACGCTGTGGACAATCATACAGGGGTGGCAGTTGAAACATAAAGTTGGCTTGGTGATTCAGAAAGTGCTGTTTCTTGAAAAAACGATCCAGATACCGTCTGGAAAATATGCCGGCCGATGGTGGTCCACGTGAGTCTCAAAATGCTTCTCGCTTGCCGCTGACACCACGTTCCTTGGGGACCTATTCAGCACAATTGGTACTCAACGTGCAGGAGAAGGTACCTTTGGACAGGAAATCCGGGGTGCTCAAACATAACTTTGATAAATCTATGAAAGCGTTTACTTTCTACGACCACCACGAAGCCCACTGTGTTTTAGGTCATAGTAGTGGGCGTTGCAACGACCCTTATACAGTCTGTAAAACTTTTCGTTGGACGGGTTGCGGGCAGTTCAGTGAATTGTCATGAAACAGGGAGTTTGCGATTTAAATCGCTTGCAGAGATGTGTGAGGTCACGACGCGACGCGGTTTTGTAACACGGACACCTAGTGTCTATTCCAGGAGGGTAAGCTAGTGCAACCGATATTGACTTGCAGCAGGTGAAACAGCGGGATTCCATGAAAGATTCCTTTGTTTGGGTGGCTAAAACTGCGTCTAATTTCTGATTACAAAGAGATCTTTAGACTCTACCTAGTATGTCTTCTGTTGACGCCATTTGTTCCCGGTTTTTAACCCGTCTGTTTGGCTTTGCACTCCTCATTTCAATGCCTCAAATATGTTTCTATTCTGAAGGCACTATATTCACGCACGTTCGCCCCAGTACCTCCGTCCAGCTTGTCGCCAATTTATTCTGCCTTTCACATTTTCAACGCTAGTTGTCCTTCCCTTTAACAGAAGGGATTCTGGTGCTACCCCGTGAAAGGAAGTCATCCAGAATGGGGTGCAACGAAGAGTGCGGTAGTCAGAAAATAGTGTGGTATCGGCTGCCACCCTTGCAAGACCGTGGAAACTTGTTGGCTTGGTGCAAAATTTCCTTGTATCCGCCTCACCTCGACCAGGAACAATACCCTTGCCGTGAAAACTGTGTCATGCTTCAAAAAGACAAGACTATCTCCATCGCATGAACAAACAAGCACGTGCCAAATCACCAGGCAGCCTCCACACCCCTAAGAACGGGAACTACTCCATCCGACCGCTTTCTCGATTTGCCACGGATGGGAAACGTTTTTACCTGTACAAACCAGCCAACCAGCTTCGATCTGTAGAGGGAGTTGAGATTTGGCTCTCTCATTCACTTTCCTTCCTGTTAGCTGTGGGCAACTTGCATCTTCATTCACACCGCCTCCTAACCCCATCTTGTATCTGATAAACCTGGGAAAACCTGCTTGTAAATGAAATGCGCATCAGTGAACCGAGTGAGTAAGAGTGAACACATCAAGGGACCGCCGCAAAGAGAATATTTGCAGGAGCTTCATGAACAGCCGAATAGCTGTTGGTTCTGAACGGCACGCGACGACTTTTGGTAACTTTTTAGTTGAGCACACGAACTCAGTTTATCGTTTCTTTCGGTGTTATTACTTGCACTAGATCCGGGTCTCTAGCAGCTCCCTAGAAGAAGAACCAACCACGGCCAACTGGCGACAAAGTTGCTCCGAAAGCCTCAGTTTGCTCTCCTGCCATTTGCCAATCGTCAGCATCTGAGTATCTCTAAAGCTCCGGTTATTATGCTTGTCAAACCTACGGCAGCCTTGTGGAGATACGAACAGTCTCTTAGTTTGAGTATGGTTAATTTTTGATTCATTCTGTTGGTATGACTTCAAGTCGTTCAAACCATTAATTGTCTTGTCCAGTCGACACCGCCTACAAGCCCAAATTAGCAAAGGGATGCTTTTGAGTTCACTGCGCCTGAGGCTCTCTAATACCGAAAGCGGCATTCTCCGGAGGCAGCGATGGATGCTTTCAATGTAGAGATTCTGCGTCCGCCATCCCCGATCGTCTCCTCCATCCGGCAATCACTCCAGAAGGAGCAACATTAGTCACAAATTTTGGCCAAACTTTGCCAGATGCAGCCGGCCGAACGATAAAACAGATGTTTCGGTCAAAATTCGCCATCTCGGGCCACTTCGTTGATGTGAATCCGGACGAGAAAACCGAATCCCTTTTTGAGACGGTTATGCGTCCAGTTCCCAGCTTCTGTTAGTCATATTATCTGGAGACCAAGGCACAAGTAGAGTCCAAAGAACACACTACAGAGCTCTGATGGCTTGCTTGGCGTCATAAGTAGATAAAACTTGGAAACCTGCAGCCGACTTACCGAAGTGTCGCTAAGAAGGAACATTGTTTGTTCAAATGACAGAGGAATGGGTAAAAACATCAAGGGCACAGCGTGCGATCCAGTGAGATTTAGAAGACTAAAGAAGTCCTGGGCTTAATATTTCACCCGGGGCCTCAGTAAGTCGAGAAGAATTCTGTCCATGATCAAGGAGCAGGTGTTTTCCTTGTAGTATCATGGCCTTCTCAGCATCCCTAACCTGCTTAGATCGCGACTAAATTCATCCATTATCTTACATTTACCCACTGTAAGCCTTGGCAAAACGGACAAGGACGGTTAGGTCAAGCTAACTGAGACGCAAGTCCTCCAAATGGTAAGGAACCTAGCAAAAATCGAAAAACGCAAGAAACGAAAAAACAGAGTGGTAGGGAAAATATAGTAAATTCCATGTCTGATGCAAATTTGTAAACATGTCGCAGGTTTACCGAGACTCTCAGAGAAGCAAGGGGGTTAATGTGTTGGCGTCAGTCACTCCGAAATTAGGCCGATTTAGAGCAGGAATACTAAGACCGCATGAAAGCTTCCATCTGATTGGCAAATTAGGCATTTCTCACTATAAAGGAAAAGTCTGCCAGGGACTTAAACTGACACACTTAGAATGGCGAAAAGCCTAGTGAAAGTAAGCTCAGAATATTCCTTTTCGAAGATTGCTTGCAAATGAATAAAAAATATGCTGAAAAGCCGCGGAAGACACGGTTAAGGTCGAACCTGAGAACGTTATGGGGCGGGGAGCCGTTGAAACAAAGCATTTGATGGACAGAAACGCTCGCAAAATATCAAATGGTTTGAGAAGTTATCGGATGTGCGGTATAGAGGGTGGGCCCTAGATATAGGATTTTGCTTTTCTTTCCATTATTGTGAAATTCTATGGACAGCTACTTCCAGTGGCTGGTGCTTAATCTGGATAGCCAGAACTACTTTATTAGCTTCCTTTTCAGCTAGGCCGGAACTTTTGGAAGCGCTATTCGAGAGAACGAGTAGCTGATCTAGTATGCTCAGACGATTTTGCTTTCCACGGTACCGCTGAAGCATTCAGCCTACCGGTCGGGCAAACCGCCCACTAATGTCCAGTTTTGAGTTAACTTTTGCTAAATTCTTGTTTCCGATGTTGCCAAGCCTGTGAGGAGCCCAACAGAGCGTGTCATGCAAAACAGCCATGAAGCTATTCGTGCAGGATTCGAAAACTGGGGTTTACTCTCAACGTTGAGAACGTTCAATTTATAGCCCAGTGGCTCTCAGGAGCATAAAAGCGGCGTTGCCAAAGAAACTGCAGAGAGCAGACATCATGTAGAATCAATGAATACCGGTACATACATCCCCCGGGTAGATCGTTCAGTATGCAGCTGCAGGTCGTAAGGAAAATGGAGGCCTGCAAGAACAACGAAAGATTGTAGTGCTCAAGCAGCCCCGTGTTACAGTGCCGCTTTACATCGCGATAATGAGACTCCACATCATTAATGCGCAGGGTCCCAATTCAATCAAGAAGAAACAGATTCTTCAGAACATACAGCGTAAATTGAGATAACTGTCCCAGGGCTGCATGATCTACCCTACGGCGAACAGATGAGGGTCAGTAATTGATTTTTGGTCCCATAAAAACGACGAAACAAAACAACGCAAAACACGGATTCACAAGGTTACTTAGGCAAAAGCCACCATGAGGTGATACCGCTCCATGCTAAGTTGCATCAGTTTGTGGCGCCTGATAAGTACGCCAAGAGCTTACCTTGGGTTTCGTGGAAAGGCTTATGGACGTGGAAAAGTAGACAAACTGGAAAGTAAAATGTTTCGAGATTTAAGTACGATAATCGGAGTCGAACAGAGTTCAGGCTATGAAAATAGTAGAAACAGTTGCACCAATGAAAGGCGTCAAAAATGACCGGTTGACAACACAGTGAAGAAACAAAAAATACGCGAAACAGGAACAGCGGACGTTCATGAAACACGAAGACAACAATGGATGTCGGGCTTGGTTACGGTACAAGTTGGCCAAGATAAATTATCGCCATATTCGGGACCAAATACAGAACCAAGTGCGACGGGGCATTGAGCCTGATAGCACGGCAAGTTCAGAGACCTAGTAGAGTTATTAAATCAAAAGGCATCCTGAAAAAACGGTAGAGGGATGAAAAACGTGCATGATATGCGGGAAATGGGTAGTCTGTGGAAGACTGGAAAACTGAAATTCTTTCAGGGTGTATCCACGGCATACTGGGGTGCCCCGCGAAAGCCTTGTGATATGCCGCGCAAGCCGCAAAAAAATTGGATAAACAAATCTTTGCGGACATGATCAGATAAATGCTAGGAAGACCGGCGAACGCGTAATTAGACGGGAACAGATTACGAGAGGACGGACTGTAACTGATCGTTATTCCCGTGTATAAGAGCCACTGCAGAGATGCGTGCCAACTATCTATCCGCCAGTCTGATTTCGGTGTGCTCAGATCGTTTGAGAGAACCTAAAGAGACTGGATATTAGGGCGCCTGGGACATAGGATGCCGGCTGTGTGGAAGCAAGTATTTAGAAGTAATCCATGGTGGGCGCTGAATATGGTCAGCTTTCATATCCAGATGGCTATTCGGTTAGCCAAGGGGAATTCTATTGCTCCGAGATCCAGAGGGCACTATACTTGGTGAGTCATAAACGTTTGGTCAAAGCAATGGAGGGCTTTGGTATTTTGCCGAATGTACTGCGATTGATCATACAGTGGTTGACAGGAGAAAGCTATCCGGCTGTAGTTGAAAAAAGACTGCCAAAACTGGTTACACCTAATGGCGGATTACCCTAAGGTCTCCTGCTTGGACGTGTGTTATTCCTTTTGTGCACTAACGACTGGGAACACGAATTAAAATCTCTTTCAAGTTCCGAGACCGTGCTGCTGAACCAATCCCCCGCCTGCAGTTCTAGAGCGCTACGGTTAGCGATCAAAGATCTACAGACTAAAAAAGATGGTTGGCTCCATAAAGCCAGGGATTATGCTTTCGTCGTATAGATCTTTTCCTGAAAAATATTTAGAATACCACCTTCAGGCATGAAGAGGCACTGGGGCAACCGTAGTGCTGATTTATACGGCGGTTTATTGCTTATGGGGAACCCCATATGAGAAATTGCTTCGTCAGCAAGAGGAGTTCAATTTAAAAAGCAAGAGGTAAAAAGGAAATCTTAGGGGATTGTTTAAAATATCAATGGGCATAGGAGAAGCTACAAAATATAGAGAAGATCTGTTTGAATTGAGGCCAAACCCGAATCAGAAGCCTTGAAGCGGCCACTAGAATGGCCCAGGTGAAAACGGGGATTAGAAGCCATTCTTTTTTGTTTCTATCCGCAGTTGTGTGGAAAAGATGAATCGGAGGGAGCAAGACATTTGACGGAAAGTGATAACTAAGCAAGTTTAAGGAATCGACTCAGTTGGTTTTTCCAATTCCTAGGATTGTACTTAACTAATTCAGCCGCATTTTCAAGGCAGTTATCGAAAAGTTTTGACTTATATACATAGATTACTGTGAATCACGAGAAGGACTAGAGGAAATTATGCCCACTCCGGCTACAACAATGTAAAAAGCCCCTTGTGCTTTCAATTACTGAAGCACAGAGAGATCCAAGGGACCAAATAATGGAAGGGGCCGGACTATCAGGTGCTTAGCCGCCCGAACTGAAGTGAACCTAACCTGATACGGTTAGAGTACAGCCAAAACAGTTGGGGCCCTCGACAGACAGCTGTCTGAAAAAGAACCTCCCGCAGGACGTTGCAGGCCGGTGTGATGCTTACAGGACAGAGGTAATAACATGAACTTCGTGGGTCTACCAGAAATACGCTCTAAGACATGATCAAAATGCGACAAGCATAGTTTGCACGAACAGCAGAGCTGTATATTTTTTGGAATACGAAACTATAAATTAAGATTGAATGGGGAATGGAAAAACGACTGAACTCTTAGCAAGTCCGGGAAAATCAGTCAGTTCTTCAAGTGCATCATGTAATGAGGGCAGCAAATACGAGACCACAGTTTTTAAGTGCATCAGAGTGCAATGACCTGGAGCATAAAATATGAAACACAGTTCCAGTGGCCACATATGAGTCGTAACCCCCAAAACGATCAAGTTCAGAATTACTTGCGACCGTGGCCTGACGCAAAACCAACTGGAAAGTGCAGAGGAGTTGCCCCAAGTAAAATGAATATTCGAATGATCCGACGGTATTCACGATTGGTTCGATGCTTTGAGAGGTAACTCAGACGGCAGAGGAATTCGATAAAAGAAAAACACGGGTGAAAAGTATAAGTCACAATCAGGTTTAATGAAGCCTGGACGGTTACAAATCAAACGCATTAAATTGAGGAAACTGGGGTGACCCATTTGTCAGGTTCGGGGCACGAAGGATGATGGAATGGTTGGAGACGAATATGTACGGTGAAAATATGGAGGAAGAAGTAATCGTGGATTCTACAAACGTTAGTGGTGAAGAAGTGTATGTGTGAGACGAACATGTGAACAATGTGGTGTTTTTATAGTTACAAATATTTTTATCGGCTACATGACATACTTTGGGCTGTCAGTCTATTTTTGGAGTGCCTTGAACGGGAGGACAGCGGAAGCCGCTTACAGCATGAGATAATAAGGGTGGCATGCATGCGCTAACACCTCTTCAACGAAGTACTTTGTATTCCGCTTACGTTTTGTGCATCCGAGAGCTGAGCTGCAGAATACGTTTAGGCGCGGAGAGGTCCATGTAGTTTCCCGGCTGATGTTTGAGACTGCAAGATGATGTGCCGTCCAAAGATCATGCTGACTCTGAAAGCTAGTTTTCCCTTATACATGCAGTACAATCCTAAGAGTTTTTATGGATTATCCTAACCGATGTCAGCCATATTATTTGAGCGAGTTGAAGAAATGTCTCTAGCAAATCACAGGAAGAAGCAAGTGCACTGCTTTACGTTGTGAGTTATGGTGCGATATCATTTACGGGCCATACACGGACGGCGTCCTGGTGACAGCCCAATGATGTGACTTTGGCAGAGACGAGTGGACGCAACTAAACGGTTGCGGCCTTGCTCTAGTGCCCGTATGGCTCTTGTTGGAGCCAGCTAGTTGGGCGAAAATCAAAGCCCACAGTGACAAACTTATGAAAAGCTTGGAAACGGAAAAATTAGGAAAAATAGTCTGGAGTGCATTCCGTCCGGCAAGGAAAGCGGTTGCAAGTGACAAGGAAGAGTGTATTTTTGACGGTGCCATGTGCTGATTTCCGTTTGGTATCGAAATGAATTAAATAAGGCAAGATTATCCGTGCGAAGGCCCGTTTTGCGTGCGCAAATTTACTTTAGTTTATTGGGTGGAAGACCTGGTACGTAATCCAAGTTGAGGTTGCATGGCTGACCCTGATGGAAGATAATATCAGGATTTTGGCATGGCACAGGGGGAACTGAAGGCCACTGTTGCACTGTTGTTGCCGAGGTTGCGTGCTGGATCTTCTAATCAGCTGATGCAACATTACACTCGGTTTCCTGCTCTATGTCCTTGTCACTATGATCAATTATTGTCACATGCAAAACTGTTTACCCGTAAAAATTCCAAAAATATCTGGTGCCTCAGCCAAAGATACCGCAGTTCCCACCATCAAATATCCACAGCTTACTTTAACGTCCTGGGACGTTGTGCTGTGGTCTGTTTATTGTAAATAACGAGAAGCACAGACCTTGCGCCTCAGCGTGAGCAACCCCCAGCGCTTCCTTCCTTCGCCTTCACACCGTGTTCTGAAATGCTCACGAATATAAACGCCACATGGGGCTTTTCGTTGACTAATTTCTTATCGCAACGTCTACAACGAAATTCCAAGACATCGGGACGTTACATAAAAATCGCTATCATGCATTCTTTATGTAGGCAAAACGGAAAAGACAAACTCAAAAATGAAATGCCAGAGGAAAATAAGTTTGACAATGCTATCCAGGAAACCGCCTTAAACATGAATCTGACAGGGAATCTTTGCAATGAGGTTTCTAAGGAGCATTGTTCTTGCATCCAAGTAAACTCAGCAAACTAGCTAATGTCATTCTCAAGGGATTGCATCCAGGTTCTCCTCAGTAATAAACGTGGGATAATTGGGAAAAGAATATGACAAATGTTTTACGATTGCGACAGCGCAATTAAGCATCCGATGATAAAAACACTTCGGAGCATCCAGTTAGCACAAGTCTTACATATGTTTTCGAAAAACTTTCATTCCAGTAACAGCGGCCACCAAGAAACACTACAATAAGATTAAAATTTGTTCACGTAGTTTTGATGGAAATCTGCCAATCCATTCTGTACAAAACGAGAACCATACCCAGAATGACGCAACTCACGGTCAGGGGTTGATCACGAGCAAGTCACGCGACCGATTGATATTCATAATTAGACCCCATTAAAACCGCGTAATGATAGGACGACCGGTGACTCATGAATGAACGGTTTGCAACAGGTATTACAAGGCATCTGTTGGCTTTGGGAAATCTTCCTACCTTCAGCGAGCAACGCATTCAGACATTTCTTTCCCATTTTCCTTGAATTCCAATCTTTGTTCCGTAGCGCTTCTTACCAGACCATTGGACGAAAAATTACTCCAAGGGCCTCTGTCTGTTACCGATCCATAAGCTTACCAGTAGAACCCGGGCCACTCGGAAACTGCGGTTCCTAACCCAGCCAATTCTCGTGAAAACCTCGTGAACTGAACTAATCTGACCCACAAATGACCTTCACTATTGCAGCCAACACATGCGCTCGGTTGAACAAGCAGCTTGCTTAGTGTATTCTGTAGACAGCCGTACTTAGCGTAGCGAGCAGGTTGTGGCCTGCCACAGTGTATTAGGTTCTGTAAGTGTTGACGTTGGCTGATGCGCTTACTCATCTTTGGTGCACGCGGGTTTTTTGTTGTTTGTTGTGTGCATATATGCAGTCTAAAAAGACCACGTGAGAGTGTGTAGGAATCTTGGAGAGGGACGGTGGCACTTTAACCCTTGTGGACAAGGATGGAGCCAAAACTTTTCTCTCACTTCGTTCAGAACGTGTACCGCCAGGAGCAACGGGACTTTTCCGGGATCTCCCAATTGGGACCGGGACGGTATCTAAACTAGAGCAGTTGAGTGCAAACGAAGATGAAATGCTGAGGCTTTTAAGCGCACTAAACGAGCACTGCTCGGCAGGAGCAGACGGCATCTACCCAGCAATTTTTCACCCTATTGTGTACGTCCTTTGAATGTCTGTAACGGAGCTCTACAGAGCGCCCCTTAATCTAGGAGGACTTCCGGCGGAATGAAAAATGACTACGGTGGTGGCAATACACAAGTCAGGTTCTAGGCACTAGGGTAACAAATACAGGCTAGTAAGTCTGACGTCGGTAGTGTGTGGATGCTTAGGACGAATAATTAGCGGCCAGCTATGCTCGCACCTTGTGAAATACAGGCTGTTGACTTCGGTGTAGCACGGTCTCTTCAAGAACAGGTCGTGTTTAATGAATCTGTTAATTTCCCTGGATGAAACAACTCGCCGTATGGATGAAGGGAAAGCCGTCGAGGTCTTTTACCTGGAATTTAATAAAGCAAACTCCATAAGTCATTTTTTGCTGGACCATGAAATGCCAGCTCTCGATATGCCTAAGTCAGTCAGGCACTGGGTGAAGCGACCGTAGCGTTACAGTTTGGATGGATGACTACGAATCGGGGTCTGAAGGTGCCACAGGCGGAGTACCTTAAGGCTCGGTACGTGGATCTCTTCTGTTCCTTTCATTTATAGATAACTTGGTACAGAAACTGGCTACCCCATGTTTCATCTTTGTTGTCAGTGTAGCAGGAGAAGATAGATACCAGGATTTAAAAGAAGTTGAGCAATGGTCGGATCGTTAGGGTGTACCACTGTCTTGACAACTGTCAGCTGCTCACCGCAAACTTAGACCGAGTCAGCAATAGACCGTTACATTGGGTGTCATAAGCCAAGGACGTGGGGATTCTTGTCACGCATAACTTTCAGCTGTCTAGTTAGTGTCAGGTGGTGGCCATCAAGGCCAGAAAAGTACTTACCAGACTTCATACAACGATATCGTTGAACCAATGGGAGATGTCTTCTCACTTGTACCAAATGCTAATGCGTCGTCTTCCCGAGTACTGTGTACAACCTTGGGCACTGCACTACAGCAAGGGTATGAATTGTATAGAGGAGGTATAAGGCATTGCAACGGTAATGGTGTATGGGCAGCGGGGAAGAAGCTGTATACAAAGACTTCAGGAACTGGGTCTCTACTTGATGGAACGAAACAAAGGGTACTGAATACAAGCATTTAAGATTGTGAAGGGCCTGACGGACATGGAGGCTACCCATTATTTTGAGTTTGCTTCCATGCGCGGTACAAGAAGACTTAGTCTGAAGTTAAAGATAAGTCACTGTAGGCTAGGATTGAAAACTTGGGTTTTCACGAACTGGGTTGTGCCGCTGTGGAACAGATTGCACGAGTGCTGTTCTCTGCAGGCCAGTGAAAGTTTTCGAACGGGCTCTAGATCCATGCTAGAATACGGTATTTCCAGATTTGGAAATATGAATGGGCTCGGGGCTACTCGTCCACTTTTCCAGCCCTGTTTTTGTATATTGTATAACTATATATATATATATATATAGTTATACAATCTCTTGAGAATGACTAGCTGGTTTGCTGAGTTTACTTAGATGCAAGAACAATGCTCCCTAGAAACCTCACTGCAAAGTTTCTCTGTCAGATTCATGTTTAAGGCGGTTTCCTGGATAGCATTGTCAAACTTATTTTCCTCTGGCATTTCATTTTTGAGTTTGTCTTTTCCGTTTTGCCTACATAAAGAATGCATGATAGCGATTTTTATGTAACGTCCCGATATCCAGGAATTTCTTCATTCCTCGTCATTTGTTCATTCTTGCGTAATTCATGCTGTGAGGTGGAGACCAAACCAGAGCATATTTGTGCATGGTTTGTGACTGTATATGCTGGACCGTAACAGGTGTAGCGAGCTTGTTCCAATTTTCTTCAATCTGCATGCGTTATCACGGGCAGTCAAAGCCCGATTGACCATCATAACTAGCGTAAAGGTAGACGAAATTCCTGTGTCTTAAATATGGGCTCAAGTTGGGTTGACTGTTATAAGGATTGCATTGAAGAAACACGAGAAAGGTTGGGTCTCCGAGAGCCTTCTCCAGTCACTGATCAAACCACAGAACACCTGGCTTGCGGAAAATAACAGCGGCAAAACTTACTCTGTGTTACCCCGAGAAGCGAAAAATACTAAATAGTAATAGTCGCAAGTAAGCAGATCCATTTTATACGTCTATTTATCACAGGTTTGTTTACAGACCAGGTGCTTCCAAATGTCTCCATGTGGCCGATTCCTCAAGCTCCGAGTTGCTTACTCGCCACGAGCGCCTCTCGAAATGCTCCCAAGTGACCTGCGTCTCGCGTAGCTTCTGACAAGTAAGTCCTACGCACTGCCGTTTCGTTCCCACTGAAGTACAAAGGCGGAGAATTCCCGGCTCTCTCCATCCGATTGGCTGGTTTCTGGTAATCACTGTGAGTTGGCTAAATCGTGGTCTCAACTAATCACGAACGCGAATGAAGAATAGTTATCTGAACTCATCAGCATTTGTGATAGAGGGATTCACCAGGCATCTAGGATCTTTGTCCTCATCCGAAGAGTGCATGAGCTGAACAATCAGTCACCGCTCCCGGTGGGTTGTGAGACGGAAAAATCGTCCTACTATTCCGTTAGACCACTTGGTCAAGGACTTGCCTCATAAATAAGCTCTACTTCGGTTTGGGAAGCGGGTGGTACCTGGCCGATAGAAGAATCATGCATCCCGATGGACGACCGATGACATGGAGGTAGGGGGATAGAGGAGCTATCGTATTTGGTAAACCATACGCATTGTCTTTTTCTTTAGCCTTCCTCCTTCATTACTTCCGTCCTTCATGGTTTCGATGGCACATGAGCTGTACTCAGATTTGTGCAAAAGTTACTATAGTACTCTGGGATTCAAGAGGGCGTATGACCAAATATCTATGATGGATCACGAAAATCCACGCAATATCTTTGAGTTAAACGGTTTTCGTATATAAGTTTGGGTTACCAGTGATGTGCTACTCCTTCAAAATATATCTTTTACCTTTTACTTCCTTTATTGATGAAACGACAGTGTACATCAATTTTCAGTAAGGGGGCCACGGCCAACAGGGCTACCAAGTGGAAAAAATAGCATCCTGCTTGCCAATAATATGAGCAACGCATTCACTTAAGTCGATAACGTCGCCGTGTGGGGCACGACTGATTTATGAAGATAAAAGCAAAATAAGATAAAATGTGAGTTTCCCAAAATGGAACCTCCACTATTGAAGTCAAGCTTCTCAGGCGTCATAAAGCAGATTCGGATGGAATAAAACTGTTGCAACGCGTTGTTAAAGCATTTGGTTACTGTTAGCGGCGCATACACTCATTTCCCGACAATATAGGCCCTCTCATCCGAAACTGGCATCTCCCTTTTTACTTTAACCGAAACTATTCTTCGCAAGCCGTAGTTCGACTGTACAAGATCTCTTACACTGTTGCATTGCGGTCCTTCGTCTCTTTCATTCATTCATTCTTTCCTTTCCGAGGACCGCGAAACTGTGGAGTACTGTTTCCCTGTGTATTTCCTCTCCACAGCAATAACACTCCCAAGCACAGGGTCATGAGATAAGTTTTGTCTTTAATATCCTGCTTTTTACATTCAGTTAGTTTACAGATGATGGTGTTTATCCCTTCTCTAATTCATGAAATGGGAAGGATAAGTTATTTTGCGCGGTTCATTCGCATGGAGAAGAAGCAAGTATCCAGCAGAGATCTCAACGGCTTATCTGAAGCTTTCCTGTTGACTATCAGCAAACTGCTCGAAGATCACATTATTTCAGCTTGGTTTATCATTTGATATGGTTGTGTTCGTTGATACTTTTTTCATTTTTTATATCATGTACATCCTTTCAGATATTTTTGCCATGGCAACTTTGTGTGATTTGTTGAACAACATTGAAAAGCTGTCCGCTAATGGTGGGGAATTGAATGAATACGAATGTTTAACTGCCTCACTTTCCAACCTACGGTCGTCTGAGTTGAAGGAGTTGATTCCGAAATGTGACATAATGAAACTTTTCTCGTCCATGGATCTGCATAATGAGTGAGTTAGAGAGATCTCGATGCATATCGCCAAGGCAGGTCATGGAAGTGGCACTGCGTCTTGCGGAAACTTTGTTTTCGGTCATTCCTCTGGTTGAACTTGTCGAACGCCACCAACCGGAAGTTTTGCAAGCACTGAACTCGAACCGAATATCGTTAGTGTGTTTTGTTCTGAATAGGGTAAGGTGGCTGAATTCAACGGTTACCGGATTTAGCTGGCTGATGGGCTGAATGAAGCTAACGAACCCGCTGGCTGCATACCAGAGCCCATCCTGCGTAACATTCTATCTTTGGTTGCTCACGAAGAACTGTCTATTTCTCAAGCTGCTACCAAATTCCTTACTTTATTGGGTAACGCTTAAAAATTGTGCATATTGCTGCCGACCAATTTAGCTCTTAAAGTGGCGGGTGGTCTTGAACGAATTCTCACTTCACTAAAGTCAGAACCATTGCATACTGTCTACAAAAAGGCGGAACATGTATTACGAATTTCCGAAGTGAGTGTTCCCTGTTGTCAAGCTTCATATCCAAACGTAGATGCTGGTTAACCTTGTATCCAAAGAACCCTCCAAGTTCAGCCTGGTTGAAGAATCCAAACTACTCCAACCGGTTTTAGATGGGTTGCTTGATGCGGATCCCTTGGCTAACTTGAATTTCCTTCAGCTTGCTAAAACATTAGCAGCCATACCACCAGCTTACGATTGGCTCGATAATCTTGGCGTTTTGAACGGCTTACTGGATCGTCTCCGTACGATGGATTCAAATAGTTACAGATTTCTGCTACTTCCAGGTCAGTCTCAGTTTTGCCGATGCTGTTGATAAGTCAGTTCTTTTTTGTATGAATCTGATAGACACGTACGTTGTAGTCTAAAGTATCCTGTCAGGACCATTGAATTGGAGTTTCATTCGGCATAAGAATAAAACGAAGCAAGAATTTCTAGTCAGAATTGGGCGCATCATTCTAAAGTCTCGTTGTCGAAGACCTGTAAATTTCGCAAAATAGCTAGAGTAAAAATAACAATTTAATTCTTGTTTATTTTCAGAATTGTTCCCATTTATCCAGAGCGAGATTATTTTGGAGACTAAAATCACTCCAAGCAAAACATGATGCATCCAGAAAATGTGTACATAAATACAGAATGAGAAAAGAAGGAGTGGAACAGCAAAGTTCTTTTGTGTTTTGGTGTATTTATAGTCTGCTTTCGCGTGGTAGAAGGATAAGAGAACGCATGACTTCGAAAGTTATTGTACATGCAACAGGAAGTATTCAGTTCTATTTCGTGAACAATTTATCAACGTAGGAATGTAGTCATACAGGTCTGATTTGTTTGTGCATAATACTACTAGATTGTCCGGATCAAAGCTGATGGTTTCCTTAGAAGCCCACAACTGAGGCATTCTGCTATCCAACATATATATAAGTCTGCAATTGAAACGATGACGGAAAATCAAGGCAATGCCGGAAATAGGAAAGAATAAGAGACGTGCGGTTGGAATTAACTACACATTCCAGCTCTTCCAGATTTCTGCACATTATCGATGGTCCATCGTTGTACACGGGCTTTTGTACTACTTTGTCGCCCGGTCTAAGGTAGGTGTATTATTCGAGAGACCGTATCTATCCAAAGCCATACGTTCGTTTGAGCAGAAAGGTTGTGTAACATCCACATCAGAAGCGTGCGTTCAATGGACAGTCGATGATGTAGAGGAATCCAGAAGGGTTGACACGTTTGGTGAATGCTTAGCGACGTGCTTTTTTATTTTTTCTTTCGTTGGTCTTCTTTACCACGGCACAGATGGCACCAAGTCTGATTTTTTCAGGCACACCTAGCTGATCTCAAGCTGTGCGAGTCACTGATTGTACCCATCTTCAAGAAGGGCACACGGAGTGACTGCAGCAATCATAGTGGGATTAGTTTACTTCCGATAGTTACTAAGTTGTTAGCTTCGATACTGCTGCGTCGTTTGACACCGATTCGCGGGAGTAATATCCGCGAACAGCAGGTCGAATTTCGTCCAGGTCGAGGTTGCATCGACCGAAAATTCACTCTCCGGCAGATACTCGAAACGCGCCACACACATCGCCGCCCTACGGTCAGTCTTCCTCCACTTGAAAGGCACGTTCGACTCAGTCGATCGGATAGCACTATCAAGAGCTCTCCACCGAAAGAGTATGCCAGCGAAGTTCGTGAATCTGTTGCGAGCGTTGTACTTGCATATCTGTGGTCACGTGAGTGTATACGGTGAACTATGACGTTCATTCGAAACGACTAGCGGCGTTCGACAATTGTATCTCATCTCTCTATTCCTGTTCAACTTCGTCATGAATGAGGTGATGGAAGATGCTTTACGAGGTTTTCGAGATGTTGGAGTCGAACTGAGAAATAGAGGGAAGCTGTGACCTAAATTACGCAGATGGCGTTGTGTGCCTTTTCAAGTCTGCGGACCATGTACAACGCACACTAGATAGACTCTCGAGATCGGTCGCTCGGTTTGGTATGTGCTTTGAACCCCCAAAGTGCAAAGTGCTGTTACAGGACTGGACGGCAGCAGTGCCGAACTTGATGCTGGATGGAGAGGAACTAACGACTGTGGGCCGTTTCACCTACCTTGGTAGCTGCGTGTCGAACGATGGTAGCTCGACAGTAGAGGTAAACACGCATATATCGATGGCTGGAGTAGCTTACGCTGGACTGAAGCACTTGTGACGTCGGCCTGATATGTCACTGAAGTTGGCAGGTCGCGTGTACTGTGCCACAGTGAGCTCAGTTCTCTTGTACGGTTGCGAGACGTGGAGTATGCGTGTGGAAGATGTTCGTGGGTTGGAGGTTTTCGATCACGGATGTCTACGTAGAATGGCCAGGATTGGATGGAGTGACTGGGTGAGTAATGTAGAGGTGAGGAATCTAATACTAAGTGCCGGCTCTTAGAACACCTTGTTTCATCCTATGAAACTTAGTAGACTGCGCTGGTTGGGTCACGTGTTGCGTAAGGGGAACGCTCGTCTATGATACCGTGCCCCATTTTGCGTTCCTCTCACGGAGTGTAGAAAGCCTTGTGTAGGTCAACAGATGACGTGGCAGCGTGGAATGGGAAAATGTACAGCGAACTTGGGTAAAGTAGATGTCTCACGCCTTCGTGGTTGGGGTCCGAAAGCCTCGTCGACTTGCTGGCTGGAGACACTTGAGGATATGGCAATGAACCGTGAACAGTGGCGATCGTGTTGTCATTTTCTGTCGAATCGGCGTGATTGAAAGAGTACGTCTGTACAGTTAGTCTGTGTCCCATGTGTTGGCTGCAGCAGCATCTTATCTGTTCCCGCCTGTGTAGGTCCGCTCCCTGTTCCCCTTGGATATTTACTCTTTTTATATAAACGTGTAACTCTGGGGAAAGGCATCAGTCAGTGAGGCTTGCCTTGCTGTTTAACGCTGACTAACGATGATGATGATGTGTGCCAAACGAAACATGGTACAGCGGTTAGCGGTAAGGTCAGTTAGAGTCAGTGTGACAAATGGTGGAAAGCAACCCTACCCGGATGTTCATTCTGAACAAGTGTGAGTCTAGTTGGATGTTACATTTTGCTTTAAAGCTCGAATACTAGTTCACCTGCAGTTGCGGTGATGCTTACTTATCGTCAGAACAGACCGAAAACTTTCACAGCGGATTGCAGAAAGTATTCCCAAATGGTTGGCCAAATCACTGTCTCACAAAACTCGGTGAATAAGCGTTCTAATCGTCACCTGGGGTCATCAGTGGCGGAACGTTCGATGACAACCAATCTCACAGTTGTTCCACTTCATGTTTCGAACCTTGTTTACATAAAACCTACCGGAAGATTTTAACCCTCAGCGGAGCACTGCAGTTGCGTAACCTGGCTCTTTGTACGCAAAAGCTATTAAAACGAACGAGTTTTTGTTTTGTGTCCACATCTGGTTCATTCTTGTCATTTATGGCTATTACGGTAAAAAGAAGACCGACAGTCTGAGTTTGATCGTGCATGCAGCAGAAAGGAGACAGAACTATTTCCTGAAGAATTAATCAATGAGGAAATTTAATCGAGTAAACCCATGATCCTTTTGTGCTCGCAGTAGTGCGGTGTTACCCAGCCCACAGAAGATAGTCTTCTAAGGGGTTTACGATCGGACTTTTCGGCCATCCGAAAATTAACCCGCAAGGTATCGGAACGGAGTGTGGGGCCCGTAAACCACAAAGGGGCCGGTAACTAATTGCCCAGTATACACGCCTTTCGGATGAGACCAGGCATCCCGGGTGTTCAATAAAACTCCTTCACCGTAGATGCTGATAAGCATACAGACGTATGCTTCCTTCACAGTTCGTGGTTGGTTTGGGATCAGGATTTCGCCATCTTTAAGATAACTACAAAAAATCAACCCGGTGGAGAGCGCCGGGCATTGACCTTCCTCCTCCCACTTTTTGTGAAAGTAAAGCTGACTGAGACTCACTGACCCTTAGGGGTATTTCAAAGTGTTCATGACAAGTGGTCACTTCGGAGTCTGAGGCATCCAATCCCGACCGTACTGAGGTGGTTGGAAGCCACTGGGTCTGTAATCACATTTGTGAAAATTTGAAAATTATTCCGTGAAGTATCAACCAAAACAAAGATATGCTACGCTTCCGAAACGCGCGCATACAATATCCCATTTCCATAATCATTTTTTGTGGCCCGGATACAACCTCATTCTCTCGTTTCACTCTTCACGTAACAAGTGGTTCCTTTTCGAGCCCTCGTGTTCATCCTGCCCTTGGGATCGCTCTGACCGTGCGATCCAAGCGTGCATTGTTAAACTTTATCCCAGTTAACAGTCGTTTATGTTCTGTCCGGTTAAGTGGTTCTGTGCGCGTCAATATCAGTCGACTGATGGGCCGTTTGTTCGTCGTACCTGTGTGTGCCCACTAATTGCAGATTTCCTGAAGCCAAAAGTGAGTTCTACTGGGAATTATCTCGCTTACTCCGCAGTGTGCGTTGCGGCCATTACAGGTGATTTTAGCATCCAACTTGGATACTTAACGGAGAAGGAACTGGTCATCGGAGACCGGTTTTTTGTCCCAGCCGATTGCACCGACAACGATGATCGCCTCACTCATGTGTTTTCTGACTACTTCTACCCTGCTTCCGACAAACATCAATTTGTCATAAAAACCAACATGGGCCCATCTGGCGCTCCCATTCACTGTCACAGCATTGGACTCGGACTAGTCACATTGCTATCAGCCACCGGTGGCGTAAATCAGTCGAAGATTGTCAGCTATTCCAGTTCAATCTCGGGGATTCAAATGTTTTGGCGCATGCTCGCTTTCCTCTGCGTCTAGTCTGTGGTAACGCCAGCACGATAAGCACCTGTCATGTACACCCGATTCTGGATGATAATCACCGATGTCATTTCCAATCGGAGCTTTCAACGCAGTTTTCATCTCAACAACATTCTTAAGGTACGAGCCCCGCTCTCAACCTTAACTGCCACTCAGGACTCCATGCCATTCAAACTTCAGAAACAATGAATGTTCTCGGCTTCAATTGCTCTATTGGGTGTTCGCAGATCTGTCCCCACGGATGCAACATACAATGGAGCACCTAAATCCTTGGGGTATCAGCTAACCAAGAGCCTGGGGAATGAGGAAGAGCAGTGGTGGATAGAGCAGTGAAAAAGGCTTCAGCTGTTAGCAATAATCGCAACCATTACTGGCTGTTTAAGAAGTAGTTCACGGAAGCGGACTGCAAGCAAGATGATTAAGCGACGGCTTACTGATTCACTCACAGGAGCGTTAAATGGAAAGCAAAGAAGCAGTTTAGTAGGCCCACGGTTAGTGTCTTTAACTTACGCCTACGGGTGAATTTATGCAGGCAGGTACAGTTGTTCCATTCTAAATGGAGGTAATCAGGGTCATAAGTTTTTAAACACAAAGGAACTGGGTCAAACGAACTAATTCCGTTCTTCCTGATGGGAAACGAAGTGCTAATATCGGAATTTAAAAAGAAAGCTTGTGATCGATCTGGTAAACGGAAGAGATCCCTATAGTCTGGTGTGAATTAGTGATTGTCTCGATCTAGAAAGGTGATAGATCATCGAGTGAAAATCAAAGGGGAGTTGGTTTGGTGAATATCACGTCCAAATTGCTCGGGAGGATTATTTCGTGCCTATTATATTGTATTCCGGGAAGGTATGAAGATGAAGATTAGGCAGATTTCCGAACGAATCTGAACTACATTGACCAAATATGCACTACGAAAAACTTTCTGACATAGACACATCTTCCACGGGCCCACCATTTCTGTTTTTTCTGGATCTGAATGCTGTGCTCGACTCAGTCGATCGTGCAATTTTATGACCCTCTCAGTGAAGGATGTGCCAGAGGAATTCATTTCAAATTTCTAGTGTATGTTCAGACACCCGTAGCTGAGTTCGTGCTTACGGCGATGTTTCACCCGGGTTCGTGATGAGAAGTACTGTCCCCCAACTTTGTTACTGAGGTGACACTGCAAATAGTCTTTTTTTTCTCATATGAGAACATTGGTGTTGATATTTGCACAAACAAGAAGTCTAGATTATAATATCCGGACGACTTGGTGCCACAGAGTGAAGACTCAAGTAAGTGATGGGTTTTTCTCGATAGTGTGAACGATGGCGTGTACATTTTTTAGGGTATATTTTGCACCT
Organism: Fasciolopsis buskii; assembly: GCA_008360955.1. Taxonomy (NCBI): domain Eukaryota; kingdom Metazoa; phylum Platyhelminthes; class Trematoda; order Plagiorchiida; family Fasciolidae; genus Fasciolopsis; species Fasciolopsis buskii. The sequence goes on from LUCM01007972.1 coordinate 37,727, forward strand.
TCCAGGTGAAAAATGCTACAGCGGAACTGGATGGCTTGAGTCCGAATCTTGTGATCGCAGAAGAAAAATAGTCGTATCTAACCCTGTGGTCATACATCGGGTAAAATGTATTAACGCAAACCGAAAGTTCGACTAACATTAATCAAACTGAGGCATCTGTGACGTCAGTGTGACATACTTTTATTGACCAAAAGTCGAGTATAGACAACGGAAGTGAGGTTGGTTCAGCCGTACGGTTCAGGAACGTGGCCGACGAGAGCAAGATTGCCGGTGTTTGAGCTTTATCTTTGTATCACTGATAGTAAGATTTTGTCAATAACTGGGAATTTCGACTTGAGGTACTGGGTCCTGTGGTCCAATCTTTAGAACAAACATTTAATGTAAGTACATTAAGATGGGTGGGGCACGTTTTGCGCACGTCCTCAAAACGATGCCATTTAATTATACCATAGCCACAAATCGCTGGATGTTATCTGTCCAGACCGGAACAGCCTGTGGAAAAAATCTGAAGTTGCAGGCGAGACTCCAGGCTGAGCTGCAAGCCACCCGGCGCGTCCGTGGTTTGCGAATAGGGGGAATGGACATTGGTGTTAGTGGTCAGTTGTTATTTAGGTGGCCCGAGCCTTACTGAAAAGCCACCGCAAAAATCGACGATGTTCCTAAGTTGGAATTTTAATTAATGTACTCGAAATCTTTAATTAACTCCCCTATCTTCCTATGGTTGCTCGAATGGAGTGAGAAAATCGGACCAGCAAGGCCAGCACAGGCTTATCATCGAACTGTAAAACTCATGAGCCTTCTGTCGACTACTACTTCATTTGTTTTCCAGTGAACTTTCTCAACGTTCCGTATTCGTTGAGAGGTGTCCAGCTGACAAGGTAATCGAGAGTGACCAAATTCTGCTATTGAAGGGGAGTTACAAAAATAATTCCGCACTGTTATGTTCTGGGGTGGGATAGAAGAGCTGTACGTACCTCCAAAGGTAACATTTTTAAGTGTGGCTTGTTTTTCTTGTATTGACGTCTTTGTTTTCACATACTTCTTTCATTTTTGCATTGTACTACTATGTGTGATTCTCTTCGTGAGTTCTCGTCATCCATGACTTCTAATGTTTATTATTGGTTAGTGATACACAGTGTTTCATCCGATGTGCGACAGTGGTTTTATTACTGGTAATATTATTATATTACTATCCTTATTATTATCGAATGGAGCAAACGAACCTTACTAATCAGAGTTGTAGCAACCATCGCGTTGATCATGCCAGTGCATAGTTTCTTCTCCAAATTGCTTGATCAGTTGTGGTCGCAAAACATTCTCTGTTTGTTTGGTTTTCCCTCGTATAGGTTATCTGACTTTCTTCGGAACTCTCGGGAGACGACATCCATCGCGTTGGCTTGGGTCAGAGAATCCCGAAAAAAACCTTGTCTACATTTTGCGAAGTTCTGTCAGTGATCCGGATCCGAATATTTTCCTGTCTGCCATAGAATGCATCGGTCACATATCTGGAACCGTTGATGGCACAAAAACTCTCCGTGACTATATGAGTGAGTAGATTTTCTACTTTTCCTGTCAACACAGTGAATTCTGATCACGTTTTGCTTGTAAGTCATTAGAAAAGGCATCCATTCATATACATACATATACATATATACTTGTCGCCAAGCGCGCCATTTAAAACAAATGCATCCACCAGCGTATACATGTCATACGCGTCAGGTCCTCCTTTGCACAAGGCTACCTTCCCATTATACCACCAGCTGAGTCGAATTTGTTTAGGAACAGTTCTGGCAACAACTGTAGATTTGGTTGCGTACGGCGTATCAGCACAGTCCGCGTGCTTCTGTATGTGTACGTTTGTCTGAATTTTCCAAGGTTTCACATTCAGCGAAGTATACGACCTCTCCATACTTTTGATGGGTGTGACCAGGTTTTCACTTTTTTGATTGCCTCCATGGCATTTTGGTAGCACACATTTGGTCTGCATCTGCATGGCTCCTCAACTGAATTGTTACACCGTCCGCGTTGGATTGTTAGCTTCCATTGTAATTATCCCCGGGTGCATAACACTGAATGATTAGTGTTCGGAAAGATGGTCCCTGAGCGGTGATTTAGAATGAGGCTACTGTTCTGGGAACATTTTTGGAGTATGCCTTCTGTGGTTCGCGCTTTTACTAGAGGTGTAAGATTTCACAAAGAAAGTACACCAGAGGTCTTTGGGCGAGCAAACACCTCATTGAGATAAGATTTAACCTGTCGGAATCAGGAGGATAAAATTGTGCTCTCTCTGATTGTCATCGGCCAGGTTGCTTCTTCGGCGCAATTTGATCTTCTACTCTTGTCTAACTGGTCGTTCTTTTAAAACCAGTTGGTTTTGGTATATCAGGATGAGTTATCTTGATAACACTTTTTCTAAGCCATTACAACATTTCAGCTAACGAAGGTTTCAAGAGCCGTTTCTGGGAGAACTGGGACCCATGTTGCAACGACCGAGTCTAACTTTCATTTCAAATTAACACGTTGCAATGACACGTTCTTAGTCGTGGCCTTAGTTGCATGTCCGATCCAATTCGGGTCCTGCAGCCATTAAGCTTACAGCGATCCGCCCCGGTTCGGTTTGCTGCAATATGGATTTTGATGTTAGGATTCTGGATGCCGTGGGCTGGCAGCGAAATCAGCTTCCGGACTAATTTTGGTGTTTATTATGCCGTCATCTGTCCCATACTCATCTATGAATGCAGATCTTGGCCACTGAGAACCGAAGATTCCCGAAGGCTGGGATTTTTCAACTATTGGTATCTGTGACAAGGCTTCAGAACCAATTTGTGTGGCAGGATGTTTAATGAAGAGGGAACTAGACGGAGCTCCAACATCGACAAGCTTTCCGCCCCCTTCAACATCGACGGCTGCGGCTTTTGGCCATATCCTACGACGATACGAATTGGAAGTAGTCAAACAAACGCTCCGTCCCTGGTCCTTACTTTTATTGGCTGTGTCGCCTTGGCAAGCAGCCCAAAAAAGTGGGACCAATGCCACAGAAGGCGTACAGCTGCCGAGACTTGAGCCCGTCAATGGAAGAAGTACTGGATTGCGATCTGCACTGAGCTCACCTCCAACCACTGTGTGCGACCAGCAGTGACCCGTGATAACCATAGAACTGGCTTATCCTCTCGGATATCGTCGTGTTACATTAGGATCCTGGGATGAAATTCGTGGGATCCCTTGATCATGTGATTGGAAATGAGCCTCGTGCTGTAAGCGGTAGTTTACTTGTATTCCGAATTTCTTAATCTGGACATTTTTCAACTCTTATTTTCTGCTACTAAGATCCATCTCCGGCTGGGCAATGCGACAAGGTGACTACCAAAATAGTATCAGACTACTAGCTATAAGAACTGAGATGAATTGGACTGTGACGTGGTTTGCGCAGCTGAAACGAAACGAACTAAGCCAGACGATATGGCAGATGGGTGTAGCTCGTATTTTCCACCTGATGAAGATGACCGTAATAAGATATTATCAGGTCTAAAAGCTTGCTCGTGATAGGCTGGTGACATTTGGGTGATGACCAGTTTTTCCTTTCATGACGAAGCAGCTTTACTATTTCCTTAACGAAGATTAGAGCAATCTGGAGCCAAGTCTTCTCGTACATTGGTAACAAGTGGTCAGTGTTTGTCCGAATCGTTGACATCTTATCAGCTTGACGCTCGCACGCATAATTCCATTTCCATATGTGATACATCCGTCCTGGCAACTCAGTTAGAAGAGGATTCTCGCTAAGAATGTTCCACCGCATTCATTGTGGTTTAACACTCACCTATTAGGCATAAAATCAAAGCTGACAAACAATATTTGACCACACTCATCTTTGTTGGTGAAAATGATTCTTCCGTGGTTTTCTGCCATCAGCGCACCAGCAAGGATGACTGAAACCAGGCCTCGGTAGGTTATCGTTAACAAAGAGCCAGCTGATAGTCCTTTATCAGTCAACTGCAATTGTCCTGAAGGTTGGCGCCTAGTCCAGCCGACCAAACCAGTTCTGTTACATTTATTTGCTTTCATTCTAAACTACATTCAACTATACTGCTTTTAGAGATCCTATGTAAACTGACCAGTTAGACCTTAATGCGAGACAAACAGAACCCATTGCTTCAGCTACTGGTTGTACGCAAATGCAATGAACAGACAAACTAACTGTTACGTAAGCAAGAGTTTCCATTCTGGACAAGTCCGACTACGATCGATATGGATTAATAAAAAATGTTTCATAGTGGGATGATTTGATCAACACATAAAAAGTCAACGTCATAGACCGCACAGCCTTTGAATATTGAGAGGCATAGGATGAAAATGAGGATGTTGTGCAAAACAAGCTGTTCTCTCAGTGAAATTGTCGCTACTGGAACTTTACACCTTCGCGCATGCTTAGGAATTTTCCCCTTCTTCGTTAATCTAGAACCATCGGGACCATTATATTCCGTCCTAAACAAGGTTGGACGATTGCTGCAGAATTCACCGAACGATGTGACCGTGCGCGTTCTCGATTGTTTGACTGAACTTGTTCGTCAACCGAATTTGTTGACTGATCTGAAACAAGCGGTCGATCAGGCCCAGATCAAATTTGATTGGATCGCACGTGTCGGACAAACGACCGGGGCAGATCGTGACTTGGAAATGTCTGCACTGAATCGTACACGCTCCGCGGCCAGTGTTCTAAAGCGAATCACAAATAAGGCAACTAATCCATACTCAGACATTCGATTGGCATCACTCAAGGCAATTCACGCCTTCTCAACGCAGGTACTGTTCATGAGATTACCAAGCTTCAGTCCATTATTATGAACATGTTCCGATTTTGGTTGCAGCTTCGCAGCATCGTGCACTTAGAGGAAGAAAGAACACAGAAAAGTAAATAAAGAAAAATATGATTATAAGTAAAATGACTACGTCGTTAAGGGAACGCTTCAAGTGCAACAGTGCCACTGATTGCGTTAGTTAACGATATCACTTTATGTCTGCAGCCATTCCATGGGAGGATCTCGTGGTTCCCGATCCGTGAGCTCAGAGCGTCCTACTCGAGTCAATCCGATGATCAAGGATTTCACAAATTTTTGTCGTTCAACAAACTGGCCACCCTTGTCTACCTTCGAACCACTGCCTGCTTCGGTAGGCAGAGTATTTCGGGGGTTATATCCGTGAGCGTGCACAACACACGCGCGGGCCACCGTAAACTGATTGGATTCGTTTTTTTTTCATGGATTTGGCTCTCGGCTCTTGTATTTTTCATATAAACTCAACGTAGCAAATACTGCTTCCCAGTATATGTTAGTACTACTACGGAGATATTCTTACTCAGTCATCGACAATCTTTGCAAATCCTCCTTTGTCAGCAGACTTTCCGAGTCGTATAAGTAGTTGGTTATAACTGTCCCAGTGTGCATCTTTTTATTGACATACTTGAAGTCTAAGCGCAGTGGGAAGAAAATGACGCATAATTCCCAGAGCTCAGTACACGAGGAATGACAATCGTGACCCTGAAACCTGGAGTGGTACGGAACCACATGAAGTCCCAAAAGTTCAAATGTAACAACGAGTCGACGGACATAGAATTGCTACATCACCACCATCTTTAGTGGGTAATTAGACATCCACCTCAAATTGGTAAAAAGCAATCGGATCTTCCATATATATGTTGGCGATGTTTAACGTAACATCAAAACATCCTGTGAAACATAACTGTCGCAAAACCAAAAACCGTTTACTTCACCTGGCTGCCTCATTTCCAGAACAAAATTTGATTTCAAGTAGATGCAATCCTGTAGTGCTATTCTACATTTCAAAGTCGCAAATGCTCCGCAGGTTGAGAGTACCAAGGAATACTTGCAATATACGGAAATTGGAGCTTTCAGCTATCGCTAAAACAAAACATTAAAATCTAAACGAAGGAATCGAAATAGATGCGTTGAATCCAGTTTTTATTACCAATGCAGTTCGGTGGGTCATAAATCTTGATACATGGATTCAAACCCTAGTACGGCGAGTTACGTTCAATGAAGAATAACATTTATATCACCCAGTCATGCAAGAAATGATGTTTCCTTTAGAAGGAAACTTGTCTTGCATTGTGCCATGAACGTGTAGGTAATAAGGAAAAGCTGCTACGAGTTCTCGGAAGCCGGTTTTTAATTCCCTGCGTTTAGCGGTAAAATCCGTTGGGATCTAAGCTGTTCCTGCGGTTTAGGAGTTTTGGGTCACAGCTTAGCAGCCATACCCCATATTAAGTGCAAGAAACGTGTCTCTTTAATTGTGACTGTTTGCTCCTCAGTAGTAGACCATATAACATAATGGACCAGTGGACCATATTGTGGATCGGACTTCCGTGAAACAAGGTTACTGCTTCTTTTTTGTAGCGTATATTCATCTGATTGCTGAAACTAACTTCTCCGTCTCCTTGTGTTACAGCCTTGGGGTGTCAAGCTGCTATTGGACCAAGCCGGATGTATGGAATATTTACTGAACCGCAGCACTGAAACTGGTCTAGGTGAAGTTGCCCAGTTTATGCAGGTGAAATACAATATTGTGGAAGGAATCGTCCGAACCAGCGACACATATCGGGGCTGCGACGACCCGGAATTGTCTATTCTACTTCGACCGGAACAGATCGCCTGTCTTCGAGTTTACATCAAAGAGGGGATTTGGGGTAAACAGCCCTCACAGTCCACAGTTGCAATGGAGCCCGGTTAATAACTTCTTGATCGACCATTCAGTCAAAATCCGGTCAATTACCGTTTTCTTTCACATAAATTGCTCTTCGATTGAACATGAACAACGCGTTAAGATATTCTGCTTAAACGGTTTCTGCATATCTTGATGATACTGATGGCAATGAAAATGTTTATTACGAATCCACATCGACGTAGTTATTGGTGAATAGATAAGCCAAGCGGTGCTTCCCTTTCGCTTCAATACGTTGGATAGGGCCCGTGACACGGTCATCAAAACTCCGAAACGTTCTCCTGTTTCGTGTGGCGCATAGTACAGTTGATCCGGTAAACGCATTTAACGTTCTAACAAAGCGAACCTGATAGATCTTTGTTTGTATGGCGAAGAACAAGGTACGTTTCCAGTATGGGAATAGTGTTGATAAGGGCAGTCCCTCATCCGCTATAAACGTAAATCTACAAATTAGTTTTGCAAAATTGGGAAGCCAAACTCCCAGTTTCGCTGTCAAAAATAACAATTTTCTCAATACAGACGTAATATACCTTTTACTTTGATCAGTTCGTTAATACAGACAGACAATCGGGCGAGACTTACATAGCTCACAAAACAAAATTTCCATTTTTGAAACGGTTGGAATTTTTCGAAAGTTCGAATACTAACTTTCTGAGCTAAATACGAAAAGTATCCAAGAGATTTAGAGGGAGTGTCAGCTCTCCTGTCAGCCTTTTCAATTCAACGGCCTAGTTTCCACTGGTTATGAGCAGAGACTGAGTAGATCGATTCCTTATCGTGAGAGGCAGGGTAGCGCTCCGTGCTACATGGCCTGTTCCAAGGTACTACGTCGGAAAACGGCCGTCTAACTGGTAAGTTTGGCGTATGACAGTTAATGGACATTGCGCCTAAGTCCGAAAGAACTGTCATTGGTCATCGGTGGTTGCGCGATGACGGACCGTGGTAGGCAAATCACCATCAGTACACAGGCATCGATGCATTCTGGTCGTGACACGACATGACCGGGGCATCTCATTGGCTACCAGCTGACACTGGCGTGATTGAAAGACAAGAGTGCAAATCGAGAAGGTCATGTCATGCGTTGTGCTAACCAATCATGATGAGCGGTCCGGATTGGAGAACAAAACGAAATGAACTAAATTAGGTGAAGTGCATTAGACGAAATGAGCCAATCATAGCGCAACATGGACAACTAATGAAGTGAGGACAGTCGCAAATATGCAAGGAAAATAGCCTACAAATTCAATGTTTTCATTGAATAGAACGAGATTTTGTCTTCGTTCAATTCTTTTATTCTCGCTTGAATTCTTGGGGATGGACGGTACCGATCTAAAACCACGATTGGCTGAATGAAGAGCTGTCATTCAGAACCGTAACCATACTTTTCTCAGTAGTGTCCGGTTTTGAATAATTAGGTCACAGGATCGTTGAAAAGCGGTCGCGATACAAATGGTGGCAGTGTCTGGGATACCAGTCAGTTTCGGGTTGACTGTCGCCTCCGCCATCAATGGGGTCTGCCGTGTTTCCTCGTTTCAAGTCCCACCTATTCGGTAGGGCTTCCAAAAGGCGGGAACGAATTAGTTCTGATCATTTGTTCGCCCGGAGCAATTCTGCGACCTTAAAAGTTGCTCCAGGGAGATCAAAGGCTATAGGTGCAAATCCGAAAAAGAGAAAGTCGGTACTGCGGACACTGTTTTGTAGACTTTTCCTCGGACTTCGTGGAGTCTGTTCTATCCACATTTCTCCAGCACATGCAACTTCAAAACTGCAAGTAGGCCATTTAGCGTTCCAACCCGAGGACCAAACCCAAATTCTGATTGTAAAGATCAATGAGGGGTGGGCAAGATTGGTTGGTCTAATTTCCCTCGCACTCTCTCTCAGTCAGTACCTACTTTTCATGGAGTACATAAAGTTTTGATTGGTTGCTCAGTGGATTCGCAGCAACAGCAGAGCCTCTTTATCCTCTACTCGGATGTACAGATCGGTGATCAGGCATATTAGGCGTCTGCCACAAACAGTCAGGCCCATCGGTTGCTAGGATAGTAGATGCCGATTCACTGTGGTCTAATTGTTTATCACACCTAAGCTAGTGAGATCTTGATTGACTCTATATCATTCCATGCTCCTCTGACATGGTTGTTGTTTCTTTTCCTCCTCGTGGGCCTTAGCGGTTTTGGGGCTCGCTGTATCCACTACAGATATGCAAGAAAAATAGTGAAGAAATGGAAAGGATTATCTACACTGGATGATTTAAAGAATAAAACAATAAACGTCCGTGAATAGCCGCTCGGGTTTGTTTGTATCGAGCTTCCGAAAAGTCAAACCAGATCCGGCCTACTGCTCGAAACCTTGTCAAATGGACGGAGGCCTGAAGAACTGTTGAACAATCTCTTCGCGAATTTCAGCAAGCTCGTCAGCGAATCACAGACTGACGATCAGGCCACAAGCCGATTGCTCGTTTCTAGAAACCAGACATCAAATGGATGCGGCCATGCAGTCAAAAGCGTTGTCTGCTTACCACTTATTCACCAGGTTGGTTGAACTGTCTAACACACAAATCAACCTGGTAGTCCTAGTACGTATATACGTCTTGCTAACTTTAAGTCGTATAACTTACTTCGGACCAATAAGTCACAATCACTGTGCAAAAGCCTACGATCTGCGGTTGTTTTTCGCTGTCAGGGGGTTCGAAATAGGAGATAAGCACGAGCTCGCCTCGTTCTTTCATCGGACACATTGGAGATTAATTATTAAGTTACTTATAATGGATTTCCCAAAAAAGGGATTCACGAAGTGTTTCCGCCTGATCGGTTTGTGTAACGAATTCGCATTTTCGCGAAATGTGGCTGCTCAATCCGAATCGGAAAGCTGATTCGATAAGGTTGTAAAACTGTAAATGGCGCCGTTATGGAGTCGCTCTTGATGTCCACTCGGACGACATGCGGGAGTGTTGCACGTTAGCTGCAACGGTACTTTTGCCTCCACTATCGATCGATCAGGTATAGATTGGCTGTGATATAACATTGCCAGTGAGGCTGTGAGAGTACACATGCACGATTGGTACGTGAGCCCGGTGCCGGTTTTGGCCGAATGTTTCAGGCACCTGCGATTTCTTATGCACGGGGCTCGCATTCTATCCGGCATTATAGATCATTCCAGTGCTGGACAGTAGCCATGCGCTATCGACTGATGCGTGCTATCACGAGGGTATATGTACACAGGTGTGTATTTCCCACTTCGTGCTTCTGTGTGATCATGGCAGAAAAAGCGCATTCCAAGGACATAATGGTTGACCATACTTACATCGTTTATTGTTTGTGTGTAAATCCACAAATAATCATTAGAACTTCGGCAGAAAATGTTGGTGGAAATATAAGGAAACTTTTGTCTAGGGTTTTTGTATACACAAAATGTTTACTCAGGTATGGTGTTCAGAATCGTCAGTCGTCTTTTCCAAGTCCGTCCCGCTATTTTCCCCCCAAAATCTACCAAGCGGACCATCCTCTCAACTAGAAGAAATCATATTTACGAGAAGGATGAGGGCATATCTGAACCTTTCAGCAATTGTTTCAAGCCATCAGATAGGCGGAGTTCCTTTGTTAACTCACAATCCTGCATTTTTAGAAATTGCTTTGCCGCGAAAGCAGATCATTGATGATGACCTGTCATGAGTAATTCGATTTAAGGAGCCGCGATTTTGTCAACCGGCGGCCACCCAATCAAGATCGAATAGTGAAAGATGCAACAGTATGGTTGTATCGGTGGCATGTCATAATTTGGTTAGGGAAGAAAACACTGCGTTTACCAATTAACCACCTCCCAAAAGTAATTTGTCTTTGTATGATCACTAATAACGAAAGCGAAACCCACATCCTGACAAAGAGCTCAACACAGGGGATTTTATTCTCTTTAACAGACCACACAGTCCATGAATTGTAGGCAAGCAAGATTATGTCTTGCCACGTACACCCAAGTAAGAATCAATTTAGAGAGCTTCATCCAGAACACTTGGCTAGGGGATCTTGTGTACAAAGTTTGCAACTCCCCATGAGCCGGCGTTCCAGCTTATACGCATCTTTGATCAACGCAGAAAATGGTCTAAAACACCAAGGGATTCCAGCAGAACCGGTAATCAAGATACTTGATCCCCATATCTCAGCTAAGATATCAAGTCTAACAAAGAGGCAACAAATCCTGTAGTAATGGGTCACGACCGCTTCGTCAGAGTAAACCCATCAGACTTACGTGGAAATTTTGTAGATGGTGACTACTGAGCGAGGACAATCGCTGATCTATCTCGGCCCGTATGGTTGACAGCATCAATCAAGTACAGCTCATTCATCCCCTAGAAGGAAACGTGCCGTGCAGCATGCAGAGAAGAATTGACCTTGATATGAGTGATTTGGATAGAGTCGAAACGTCCCTACAGGTCAGACGCGGTGACGAACCCGACGACAGTGGATTTGTCTATCACTGTAATGAATGGAGATAGCATAACTTGTTTCCGCGTCTTCGAAACGATAAGTGCTTTCGTCAATCAACAAACACTGATCGAAAGAGGCGATCACCGAAATTGCTTTACCTACTCCCAGTGTCAGGGTGGGGAAAATCGATTTTGTAAAGTGACTGGCTGCAGCACTGCCCTTTGGCAAACCACATTTCCAAGCAGATAGTCCTCTTTTGGAAATGAAGCCAAACCAAAGACCATAAAAATATATGATGACGTGACAACTGAACCGACAAAACCGATTGGTCAGTCGACTGGAAAACCACTGAAGCCGAATGAATAACTACTACGAAACTGACACCCTGCAACTACCAAATGGATCAACATGGTCTGAGAAATTCGGGCAGTTCTTTTTGGTGTGATAAGTAAAGCTTCGAGGAAGAGATATCTTCCCTCCAGAACCATCGACGCCTATCGGTGAACTTGGTAAAAAGGTCATCTAACCACAGTGCGAAAAATATCATGTGCGCTTTTAACAAGGAAAAGTGGAAAACAGATTACCCGTAGGATTATTCGATCCTGTGAAGTGTGCAAATGCTACCGATTGTTTCTCAGCGATTATCGATAATCTCACGAATTTCTTGTTCCGTGCACGATACAAAAGTACCCCGAAACATGTGGCAAGTATCAGGGTCGTTCGAGAACGGCAGAAAACAAATAAATAGATTACAAAAACATTCTGTTCTTTTTTAAACTGTACAATTTAGTGAGAGGAATCACTGTGCCTTAAATCGTTTGATTTTGTCATCTTTCTTTTTGCTCAAATTCCGCCGACTTTGGCCTTCCTTTCGAGCTGATTTGATTGTCTTCGGTTTCGGGTTGGTTCTCAATGGAACAGTATCTGCCTTAATCGGTTTTTTTGATTTGCTCGATTGAGATCCAATTGATTTTGTCGATTTTTCGCTGGTATTTGTAGTCTTGTTCTTCTCAGATAACGCATCGCGGCGTTGTTGTTCTTGAAGAGCTTTTTCGCGTCGTTTTGCTTGGCGTGCTTTTTTCAGTTCCCGCTTCAAACGTTGTTTTTCTGCTCGAGAAGCCTCATCCACAATGGAACTAATAGATCAACGAAGGAGGAAGTGAGTGATAATATCGGAAGAATGAGAGCCGTTCGGGCAGGGAGATCAATGCTAGCTATTTAAAATATACGACAAAATTAACGCTAGTGGAACAGAGAAAAAAACCAAACATCAACAGTAACCAAAGGAAATTACCACAAAAACCCTGAAGTTTGTTGTTATGGTAATCTCTTAATTAATAAACATGCGGGCACGGCCGAGGATCGGTCTTGTGACATCCGATCAGAGCATACGGACAAATGTCACCAACTGGTTAAGGTGTCAACACTTTCCCGTATTATATATATATATATATATATATATATATATATATATATATAATGTGCACATCTCTTTTCGGTACACAGAGCAAGACGAGATAAAAACAGAAACGAGGAAGAAGTCCTTTTGTGTAAATTGCATCGTGTCTGCTTTCCGTAATCGTTTTATTACTATCCAATCCTGACGCTTTTGTTAGAAACAAAGGCTTTGCTTGGGAACCCTAGTCAACCTACTACTTAGTGGCTGGACTCCCTAGCAGTCTTTTAAAATCTCAATAAATAGCACAAATACAATGAAATTCATATTGCATCCGTCGTCCCGCAGGATAATCAGGACATCACTCTCCACTGCTTCAAGCACGGTGGGTAGTGATAAGTATACGCCTGTTCCGAGTTCTCACGCTGAATTAACGCTCCCACTGCCTTATGGATAAGACTTTTGAGTTAAACGTTTCGGTTAGGAGTCCCAGAGAAAAATCACTTCTGCAGTTTGGGCAGGCTTGAAGTGCCGATAAACCGAATATCTCTAGCATCCTTTTTGCATAGAGCCTTTCTAATTTCCATTCTTCCGCTACAGGAACCGCGCAAATTGCCACGAACAATCACCGCTTAGTGGATCCATCTGATGACAGCATTAAGAGGGGAAGAAGTAGTTCGCAAGCATTACTTAAACCTTGGTGTTCACTTGACTTGGGTACTTTCAATGTTCGCCCACTCGCCAAAAAAGGACAACAAGCTATTCTAGTTAGAACCATTAAAACTTTCAAAAGAGGCGTGCTGTTTTCGAAACTTCCATAACCACTCTTTTTGGCTCAGATACAACTTCACTGCCTCGCTTTACTCTTCGCGTGTCGAATGATCCAACTTCAAGCGCCTGTGGTCATGCTGTGTTACGATCGTCTTGAGCATCCAAGTAAGATGTGCACTGTTAGACTAGACTCTGGTCAACAGCCGTTTGTGTACAGTTTCGTTGGACGGTTCTGTACATGTCAGTGCAGTCGACTGAAGCGTCGTTATTTGTTCGTTGTATTTGTGTATGCGATCATTGAGGCGAAGAACGAGTTCTGTAGGAAATGATCTCAGTTGCTCCAAAGCGTGCGTTCAATGGACGTTGTGGTCTTTGCTGGTGATTTTAACGCACAACTTGGGTACTTAGCGGGGACGGCACGGCATATGAGAGGCGGATTTTCTGGACTAACAACGGAGACCGTCTCATCCAGGTTTGTCCTGACCATAGGCTGTTTCTGAAGAACACCAAGTTTTTCATAAAAAGAACCATTAGCTTATCTGGCGTCCTCCTTCGCTTTCACAGCGTTGAACTCACCTTAGTAACATTACTACCGGCCAACAGCGGTGTGGATCAATTCAGGATTGTCGGTCCTTATGGTCCAAGCTGTGGACTCAGATCATGTTTTGATCCGAGCTCGCTTTTGTTCGCGCCTAGTCCGTGGTTACACCAGCACAACGCCACTTGTCCGGCACAATTGATTCTAGACTATAACCGCGGACTACAATTTCAATCGGAACTCTCAGTGCAGTTGTCGTTTCAACAAACTGTTTAGGATCCTGGGAACAATAAAAGCGGACCAAAGAAGCTCTGCATTTAGCAAAAACTGACACATAGGACTCCTTACCAAATTAAACTCAGAAACGATCGGTATCATCGATTGCAGTTGCCCCGTTAGATGTTCGAGATGCATCCCCCAAGGATGCAACATAGAATGAGGCGCGAAGATGCCGGAGAGGTCGACTGACTAAGAGTTTGGGAAATGACTGGGAGCAGTGGTGGATAGGAAAGTGCCGGGAAATGGAGAAGGCTGCAACTATCGGAAACAGTCATCATCATCATCCCCGTTTAGCGTTAAACACCAAGGCAAGCCTCACTGACCGATGCCTTTTCCCCATGGTTACATGTTTCCATGAAAAAGAGTGAATATCCAAGGGGACAAAGGGGTGGACCTACACAGGTGGGAAAATATATGACGCTGCTCTAGCCAACACATGGAACACAGTCTAACTGTACGAATGCACGCGTTTTCAATCATTCTGATTCAATAGAAAATGACAGCACGATCGCCACCGTTCACAGTTCAGTGTCTCCGGCCAGCTAGTCGACGATTCTTTCGGACTCCAACCACGAAGACGTGAGATAACTACTTCACCTAAGTTCGCTGAAGGTAAAGTAGGTATCTCACCTCGGAAATAGTCGCAACCTTTACCGACTGATTAGGAACATTGGCACATGGAAGCCGAGCGTAAGCGAAGGGATTAGGGAATCCGACGGCACAGAGATTCACTCTCAGTAGCGTCGGCTGGCGCGTTGGGTAGGACACTTTAGGGAGCTGTTTAGTTGGCCCACAGCCGCAGTGGGCCTTCCAGTTATGTCTGCAAGTGAACCAATGGAGGTGGGTACGGGCCCTCCATCGGAAAGCGAGGTGATGGATGAGATAAATTTTCGTAAGAGGTGTATGGCAGCAATTCCGACGGATAGCCGCCATCCTTTAATAACGGTGTCGAAGTGTTAACATTGGAGTTAACAAAACATCTGGGATCAATATGGGCAGGGAAGAGATTCCTAAGGATTGGTGTGAATCAGTGATTGCGCTGATTGACAAAGAAAGTGTTAGGATCCTGATGTGAAAACCATAGATGAATTAGTTTAGTAAACATCGCAAACTGCTCGCGGGCATTATCCTCCACCGGCTATCTAGCACTCGCGAAAGGCTTCCAGTCGAGGTTGTACGGACCAAATTTCCACTTTGCGACACATCTTAGAACACAGGCACATATTCTGTATACCTACAATTTGTTTTTTTTTTTGAGTTCAAAGCGGCGTTCGACTCAGTCGATTGTGCAGTTCTTTTGCACCGACTCTCACTGAAGGGTGTGTCACAGCAATTCATTTCATTCATCTAATCTCTGTAGGCGAACAGCCGAAGCCGAATTTGAGCTTACGGCGATGTTTCACCCGAATTCTTCATAAGGAATGGTGTTCGTCAGGGTTGCTCAACTTCACGCTCCCTTTTTAACATTGCCAATAAAATGATTATGGGGTGGCTTTATTCTCGCGTCATAATAGTGTTGATACTTGCTCAGACAGAAGTCTGTTTAGCTTGGAATATGCGAACGACTTTGTGCTACTGAGTGAAGATCGAAGTAAGTTGCAGGTTCTTCTCGATCATCTGACCGATAGTGTAGGTGGGTTTGGCAGACATTTTGCACCTTCGAAGTGTAAAATGCTGTTGGAGGACTGGATTGGCTCCTAGCCGAACCTTGTTCTTGTAGGGGAGAAGCTGGATGAGGTGGACAGATTTAGTAACTTGGATATCTCACCTGCCGTCGTATATCGGATGAAATGCCTTCGCGCATACAGAAGACCCGATTGCTATTTGCTAATTTGAGGTATCTGTGGCGTCGCCGTGGCATCCGGTTATCGATCAAGGGTCGGATATACACGGCACCAGTAAGATCGGTATTGCTCTACGGTTCCGAAACATGGCTATTCATGTCCGACGACATGCGAAGAACTTCAGTGTTTGAGCACCGTTGTCTTCGTAGTCTTCGTAGAATATGGTGGGAGACTTTTGTCAGTAACTCAGAAGTTAGGCGTAAGGTCCTAGTACCCAGTCTTTAGAAAAGACACTGAATAAGAATATGTTAAGGTGGTTTAAACATGTTTCGAGCATGCCCACAGAATGACGGCCTCGTAGCAGGCTGCTCTTCGAGACAGGTAATGGTTGGAGGATGGTTCGGGGTGCTCGGTTGATGACATGAAAGTTTGAAAGTTTTACCCAGTGGACTGGCTCGTGTAGACGTAGTCAGATTACTGGGTTGAGGTTCGTCAGATCCTTCTCCAGGCTATGGTCCGAGACTACAGGTGATATGACTCGGTGCCGCAGTCAGTAGCGTTCTTGCATTCAAAAACCCGTTTTTTTATTGTATACTCCTGCAACTTACTATTCTGCAGTCGACAGTTCATTATTTCCCGTTCTTTTTCTGTTTGAGCGGATGATGCTGGGAGGTAGCAACCACGACCGGAGTGCGTTGGTGCTGGGTTAAGGGTTGTCCAAAGTGAACTGCCCAAAGTTCGTTTGAAACCGGGATTTAGCCACCTACACTGAATATCAATCAATTCGATGAAAACGACCAGATCTGCCCTTATGGTCGCAATTCGGTGATGACAACTGCATCAGGAGAATGCACTGAGCACGATTTCTTCAATAGGAGCAATGAAGCTAATGGTCATTTGAAAGTATTTCGAGAGATGCTCAGTGAAACTAAATTTCCCGTTTTGGAGATGATATATAATTTGAACCTCTAAACAACCACTAATACACAACACTCGTTTTTATTGATAATCTGCATGTGTTAAACTCTTCATTCAATCGACAATTATGTGGGTACGGTCCAGTTGAAAATAAACAGGGTTCAGTTGGTTCTGCCAAGATCGCTTTTATCGATTGTTTTGGAACGCCCAAAAGAAGGAAATCCACTCTAATATAAACCCACTAATCGTTGATGCGTCCAATTTCCGTTTCGTTAACGCTAACTCTAGCGAGAAAGGTCAAGTCGAGCAGACATCAAAATTTTTTCACTAGATCAAAAGGATTGCTTTCATTGGTTTTCTTTGGTTAGCAACTAGCGACCGATCAGTCTTCTGGCTAATTCTGCCGGCCGCTATTGACCGACTTTATCACGCGGCGTTTTCACTCACTTTATTGACTGACAATTTGTGCGATGTCGCCCTAGTTGTGCTGACCTTTGACAAGTATAATGAATACGATGATTCATTATCCTTTAACCTTGTACTGACCAGGGCGAAAAGTCCCACAGATAAAGGAGAGACTGGATGGAAAAAGCGAAATTTCGTGAACTTGCCTTCCATTTTTGGATGTTAACACTTCAGCAAAGGTGACGAAACGTCTCGCTGCTTGCCGAACCGGCTTCAGAGGGGATGGTAGCTGGCGCAGAGCAGACAGCATCTCTGGATCAACGACCTGTGAGTGTACGTGCGTATGTTATAACGAGTGAGAACGTTAAAATGAATCAGTAGAACAAGAAGTTATATGAACAACTGCAAAGTAGTGCTCTAGAAAAATTGGTTGTTGATGTCCGGAAGAACCTAACACTTTAATCCTCCAGGATTCTCTGACCAACACCCAAGGTTTGATGGAATACAAACATCGACTGAGGGTTATTCAAACAATGGAACTAGGTGAATCTGTCATCACTGAAGGTACCTGACAAGAATCCACAGAATGTCACAAACGAGGCACTTTTCGGGTTCCTAACCCAAAACCCAACAGGCAGAGGATCCGAAGTCAGTTTTCTCTAAGTGGCTGTTCGTAGATATGTGGAAGGAGTATAACGGTTGAAGCAGACTGCCTCCGAAACTAATTGTAAGACATGGACTATTTCCTCCATTTTGCCACCAATTAAAAGAGTCCGTGGCTAGATGATGAAAGAAAAGTAATTTAATCGCATATACAGATGTGGAATAGTAAGTCATTGGAAAATTTCACGTTATAAATAGGACCACGTCGCTGGAGTATGCATATTGGAACTGATATCTGAAGGAAGCCTGATGGCAGGGTAGTACAATGACCACTAACGAAATGCTTTATTACCAAAAAGCAGTAAGGAGTAATTTCGATCAGGATGGCGTTTTCTGCGAAGTGAGAGAAAAACGCCTACAGTGCCAGAGGCGCTACAATACCTGATGTGCTGCGTAAGTAGTGATGTAGAAGATTGTTTGCGGTACATACTTTCAAGGTTTTATGCACCAAATGGACCCCAAACGGCATGCAACACTTATGATCACACGTACAGTGCTATCCTAATCCACCGAACAAAACGATAATATCAATATGAAGAATACACAAGGTGTTTTGCGATCTGCGTCGTTGATAAGGAATACACTTCTTAGTGGACTCACTTGAGGTCGTCCAACGCGTTCACCAGCTTTTAAAGCCCACTGAAGTAGCGTAAACAATGTATTAGCAAAGGCTACAGAGCCAAACCAGACGGTGTTGTTCAACGATTCCGCAGACGCATCAGATACTATCGGGTTCAGTGTGGACCACAAAAGTGTGAGGACATTCTCCGGCAGTTTGCGAAGCGGACGAACATTAATTTTATCATTCTTAGCGGTGGAGATCCATTTGAACACGTGAAACAGCAAGTCCATGGATTTCATAGCAGTAAACTGCTCTGCATTGGTTCCTCTTTCTTTACCGGGATACTTGGCTACGAACTCGACAAGTGCTTGAAAAATGATATTGGCTGCTTGCGCAGCGAAAGGCTGGAAAGGTGGACGGAAATGTTTGCGTTAGAGTACGAGTGTCATCGAAACCGACACAACAGGCATTTGAGTGAACTTTTTTTGTTCCCATGTATTCACAATAATACCAGGTACAAGTATTGGGTTACGGCTTAACGACTTAAGGTTCAAATGATATTACTTTGACCATACTGATTTTTACGTACAAATGATCACAGAGCCATCCTTACTAGAGAGAACTAAACTAGTTCATGACACTCGTTGGCAGTCAGCTGCAAATACAAAGCAACCAAATAGCAGGAAGCACCATATTCGCGCCTATTTGCTCCTGAAACAGATAACCGAATCACCGTTTACTGATATCCCAACAGTTTGTATTGTACTGTATTTGAGCTTAGTTATGTAGAATCAGAAAAAACCATGCTTCTGATGTGTGCGGTAAATCGTCCGGCACACTTAATGACATTCAGCTAAGGATTATCTTAAAGTTATCTTTATTAACTTCGTACTGAAACAAATACACCTCCCTCATAGAAGAGTCGCCCTGGGACAAAACAAACGACATTTCAATGCGAGAGGCAGTCGGTCTGGATAAATGTGGCGGGTTTCAGTTATTTTATTACGTGGTTCATGCACGAGTGTAGTGGGAACTCATGCCCTATAACTCTTGAGGCCAGAGGAGGAGGGATTGATGACTATAACTCAAAATTGCATTGGTGTAGAGCCACATAGATAATGGAAATATTATAATAGCACATAACTACTAACTGACAAACGTTCAAACAAGCCAATAAGTCGAAATATATAGCTTCCATCAGAACTGCATCAAAAGAAAACATTCACATTCCACAGGTCGCTCACTGAGCGGGTAAAGTCAAAAGTGAACGAGGGAGATAAGATACGTAAACACTGTAGCAGATGTTTCGATGTACATGAAGCAAACCGAACGGATGGACTGTTGCGAAACAAGAAAAAACGGAGTCAGACCGATACCATAGCTAGCAACGAAAATGTGTTAGCCTACCGGACATTGCGTGATAAATGCTGTAAAAACGGCACCGTGGATTGTAGACTTTCGCGTGCAAATGACGAAGAGTTTCAGCTGTTCTAGTAAAGGTGCCGAAAACGTCGCCGCCTGCTTGTGACGAAGCTCGAGTGATTGAGCGGTGCGATACTAAAAATATGGAAACAAGTAAAATCCCCGGGTCACACTGAGGAACACTGATGAAATCTTCAAAGATAAGCTAAAGACGGAATTGGGCAAGTGCAAGTAAAAACCAATCTTACGTTTTTAACGCACTCAGTGAGGATGTACTGAATGTGAGAAGCTCAACAAATGGTCTCATGAAACATTCCGATTTAGCTGAAGCAAAATAGTTTAACGCATTAATAAGGATATCAATAACAGTTTCCTATTCTCCTTATTCACCATGGGACAAATGTACAATCTGATCTCTGGAACTGAGTACGTGCAAAAAAAATAACATTTAATTCTTTGTCGGAGGTAGTCGAGTGAATTCAGCATCTGCCACCGAAAGGGTCAGAGGTTCAGATTTCAGATCTGCCAGTCACCTGAGAGTAGACGGCGACTTGCTATCGTCCGGCTCGCTGCCACACCCGACTTAGTGTGACCTTGCGATACTATGTCACTGCAAGTTCGAGAGTGAAGGCTGCCTATCCCCCCCACTGCACTCATGCTTCGCGCATCCGGCCTGGTTTAATAACTCAGGGCAACAAAATCTCCCACTTTTCTCTCTATATGTATCCCCTTTCGTAGTCGTGATCTTGGAGTACGTGTGGTTAATTCGTCGTTCCGTCTTCGTAGCAGGGCCATGCCTTCCTAAAGGTCAACTGTCCATCACATTTCTGTAAAATTCCGAGGATTCGCACAGAAATTGGTCAGGAACGATCAGAAAATCTCAAAGGATAAGGATGAGAAGCAAAAGCGACGAATTTTTATTGCCATTTCGGATTCCCTGGAATACCATTTCTATATCACCTTTCTTCAATCGACTCATCAATTAGTCCCATCGGTAGAACGTCGGCTGTCCGATCACCGTGGCGTTTGCCTTGACTTCGATTCCAGACCGGATGTTTCAATGATTTGGAATAAGTGTCTAGCATGGAATGTAAGTTGCCATTAGAAAGCAAATCAACCAGTCGTCTCTCAACGCTCTCGAAAGTTCTTGCGTGCATTTGATTCCACGAAAACGATATACGTGCCCAAGTGTCAAAAAAGAAAAATTTCCGCCATGAACTCCTAAAAAAGAAGATAGACTTACCAAAAACTGCAAAATGGAGCACAGGTACTTCGTATAAACCGGTGTGGCATGAGCTGAAGGAGAAAAAATTCACGAAATATCGAATAGTGCAGCGAAGAGGAGAAGAATAGGTGGGTGGTTAGCGTGAACCCTGGATCGACCATTGGCATCATTACCTTGACAGTAACTTGCCAACATATTTTACCTACTGTCCTATAAATTGTAAAAATCACACCAACTGAACTGCGCGCTCTTTTCATCTTGTGGAGATAACACCAATCTATTCAAAAGTCTATAGCTTATGAAAACTAAGAGGAGCATTCATCCAGGATAGACGATGACAGTCAAATGGTGCAAATCCGTGTTAAAGCTGAAAAATCGAACATTTGCCAATGGCAGTTAAATCCCATACAAGACAAAAGGTAACTTTGTTGCATGCTTCTTTCCGTGTTCTATGAAAGGAGGCACAATCTCGCTCTCTTAACTGTTAAGGTTCAGAACCAACCAACCGATCTTGTTGAAACATCCAGTCATCCCTATGGTCTGTATGATTCCCTTCTTGTACGGGTCACTATCTCCATTGGCAACATTGCTGCCGTGAGGTAGTAACCGAAGCTGGAACACGTCAATGTGAGATTAACGGTCGCAAATCAAACTGAAATTTCGTAATTTATGCGTTAAGGCGTAAAACCGGCCCTTTTGCCATTCCTTTCTTTCCCCATGGTTAATTTGTGCAGCATTATTCATCTTCCTATCATCTTTACTGCAAAACTCTCGATAAAAGTAGAAACAATAGACCGGTTTCGTTCATGAACAATCCTCCTGAATTGCTTCTAACCGTCGATAGTCCGAATAATGGTTGTGTTCTTTCACTAGAAATTAGTTCCTGTGCAATAAAAGAACAAGGTAAGTATAGTCCTACATGAAGTTTTAATAAACCGGTGACAGTAACCGATCGGGCGGGAACGGATATCTTACGATCAGTTTGGCTGCTAGTGAGGAGTTCGAAGTGCTCACCTCAAGGGTGACGAGCGCTGTGAAACACCAGATCATTTTGTGGATGAATTGCTAGCATTTGAAGTGCTTACACTGATGCTTTTAATAAGATTTATTGGAGAAAGACGTAGGATACTATTCAATGAAGAGTAACAAAGGTCAAAATGAATAATGTACCGAAATGTAGACTCACGCAACTGAGCTGCCGTCACGAAGGTCTGCATAACTGTTTCGAGAGGTTCTGTCGATGTGAAATTTGTACACAATTCCTGCTGCGTACCTGCGGTACGACTCGTGAGTAATTTTGCAACGTCGGAAATTCGAGCCAGGGCAGGCAAATCACCGTAACGTGCAACGAAACCGGCTCGTTCCCGACTAGGTGGTTTGTCGGTTTTATGTTTCTGTTTAGATTTTGCTTCATATTCGGCTGCCAATCGACCGATATCTAACAGGACTGTCAGTGAAGGCTTCAGCAGAAAAAGTACGGATGAGAAGTAAGCATGAGTGCGATAGAAAAGACACAGAGTCAAAGATCTGTTGCAGTGTTCTAGAGCTAACCGATGTCGCATTTAATTATCCACAAAAAGTTTTGACAAACGAATGAACTCGCCAAAGGAACTCGGTCAACCAAATCACCTTACATTTTGGATTAGTGACATTTTAATGGTCTATAATATTTATCGCATTCGACCATTCATCTATCGGTACATATTTTGCTTCTTCTGATCAAGCTGTAGGCATTCGTGCGATTCTGTTACGTGTTAGATAATCTGGTAGATATAGTCTTCTGCGCTCTTTTCGAGGACGACCCAAACGAACAATTGGGCTTAAGCCAGAAAACACAGAGTATCAACATATCAAGTGTACCTAGTGAGAGAACAACAGACATTTGTCATTCGAAATCAAAATGATTAGCGTGAGCGAAGTTCAAATCAGGTGTTACCGTCTCCGTCCTATCTCCGACCAATGGTGACCATGAGCAGTCACATCAGAGGCTCTAGTTTTGCAGTTGTTGTCCGCCTTTATAAATGAAGAGTATGATTAGTGTTAACTACTGAACTTTAACGCGGTACTCCACGAGAGTTGCTATTTATTTTGTTGAATAGATCTAAATGCCGAATTGCACTAATTCTTTTATCGTTTTCGACGGCCCTACTAATGGGGATGTGATAAACGTGACCAGTGTTGCCCGAGGTTTGAACCGCATCGCGATCCATCATTTTGGGATGCCACACCAGTCTTTGTTGTAGACATGACAGATAGTCACCAACTTCCAATCGGCAACGGTAAACACCATGAGGTTTCGACGTGAATATAGTGCATTTTTAATCTCCAACTGGGGATGTATTCCCAAAACGGGAACCCGGACCTTTCCACAACTTTTCTCCAGGAGTACTGCATAATCATTCAGAATTAAATGGAAAAAAAACTAAACAAAGAAAAAGAGGAAAATCAACGACACAATAATTATTCGTGATGATTGAGATACAATACATCCCAGAGCGATAATGTAGGAAATGCAAAGAAACACTAAATTGGTGGCAAAATTAGCCCTCCCATCAGATGACGGTGAGGTGAGCCGGGGGTGGGGGGTAATTCAAAAGCAATCCAAAAGCAATACACTTGGGCAATGGCAAAATTTACTCACCAACAATAATTCCGGTTGTACCGAATGTTGAACAATACATTCCAACAGATCCAGACAACTGTGAGAAAAAGGCGCGGAAGAAGTAATAAGAAATGTGTATTCACATTGCAAGAAACTGTACACGTTTTGATGTTCTCCGATTGCTTTTAGTTTCCCGATTCGCAAGAACAAACAAGACTATTATAAAAACTAATACCGGTCAAACCGGAGTTTTTTGCGGAAATTTATGGTAAAGAAATCTCAGTCGAAAGATGATTGTGGAATGAATATTCCTCTTGAAAATATCTGTGATCAAGTACAATTTCACGCTGTTGTCTGAAGTAAGTCATGCAGACATATTTGGTCTCCGTTCATGTGACACGAACATACTCATGAGATGTACAACTACTTACACACCCATCCACACATACTCGTATTGATACACTCGTTGTTTCAATGTGGATTCGCTCGGCTGAGCCGCCTGTCCACATAACTTGTGTGGAAAAGTAACTTTTTCTACGATTCAGGTAGCGAAAATGACTATTTCGTACTGATTTACTAATGCGTGTTTGGGGGTTGAAGAACCGGTTACAAGTATTACAAACAACGGATCTGTTACATTAAATCAACTGAAAAAACAAAGAAATCTGTGCAGAAACGTTCTTTAGCATTTGATCAAGAGCAATTCGGGGTGGGTGCAGCGGAAAGTGCGTTGATCACAGAATCCAAGCGTTGACGATCTCGCATCGGTTGGCATTCAAACGTTTGCAAATATTATCATCGTTCAGCGCCACACAGCAAGACAAGCCTCACTGACCGCTGCCTTTTCCCCACGGTTATGTGTTTCTATAAAAAGAGTAAATATCCAAGGGGAACAGGGAGCGGACCTACACAGGCGGGAAAGGATAAGATGCTGCTGCAGCCAACACATGGGACACAGACTAACTGTACAGACGTACTCTTTCAATCACGCCGATTCGACAGAAAATGACAACACGATCGCCACTGTTCACGGTTCATTGCAATATCCTTCAGTGTCTCCAGCCAGCAAGTCGACGAGGCTTTCGGACCCCAACCACGAAGGCGTGAGACATCTACTTTACCCAAGTTCGCTGTACATTCTCCCATTCCACGTTGCCACGTCATCTGTTGGCCTCCACATGGCTTTCTCCACTCCGTGAGAGGACCGCAAAATAGGGCACGGTATCATAGACGAGCGTTCCTCTTACGCAACACGTGACCCAACCAGCGTAGTCTACTAAGTTTCATACGATGAAACAAGGTGTTCTGAGAGCCGGCACTTAGTATTAGATTCCTCACCTCTACATTACTCACCCGGTCACTCCATCCAATCCTGGCCATTCTACGTAGACATCCGTGATCGAAAACCTCCAACCCACGAACATCTCCCACACGCATACTCCAAGTCTCGCAACCGTATAAGAGAACTGAGCTCACTGTGGCACAGTACCTGCGACCTGCCAACTTCAGTGACATATCAGGCCGACGTCACAAGTGCTTCAGTCCAGCGTAAGCTACTCCAGCCATCGATATATGCGTGTTTACCTCTACTGTCGAGCTACCATCGTTCGACACGCAGCTACCAAGGTAGGTGAAACGGCCCACAGTTGTTAGTTCCTCTCCATCCAGCATCAAGTTCGGCACTGCTGCCGTCCAGTCCTGTAACAGCACTTTGCACTTTGGGGGTTCAAAGCACATACCAAACCGAGCGACCGATCTCGAGAGTCTATCTAGTGTGCGTTGTACATGGTCCGCAGACTTGAAAAGGCACACAACGCCATCTGCGTAATTTAGGTCACAGCTTCCGTCTATTTCTCAGTTCGACTCCTACATCTCGAAAACCTCGTAAAGCATCTTCCATCACTTCATTCATGACGAAGTTGAACAGGAATAGAGAGATGGGACACCCTTGTCGAACGTCACTGGTCGTTTTGAATGAACTTGATAGTTCAACATATACACTCACGTGACCATAGGTATGCGAGTACAATGCTCGCAGCAGATTCACAGCACCTGCTACACTATTTGACAGCGAATCGTTGCGAATATTGTGCGTGTTATCGGTGGGGACAATATGGGTAGGTAGAGGGGGCGAAGGGATTTGGTCGGAGATAGAAGAGACAAGTTGAATAAAAGATGGAATTCTGAGCAGTAGCATGCTTATCACTACCCACTTCGCTCGATGCAATGGGCAGCACAGTCCTCACTGTCTTGCGCGCCGACCGGTACAATATGGAATTATTTGTAGGCATGCAACTCTTGAGGACTGATAAACGGGTACTGCTAGGAAGTCCGGCTACAAAACAGAAGAACGATTGGGTTCTCAACCAAAGCCTTTGGTTCTGACAAGAACCTGACTGCAAGGCAGCGGGGTAAAGCTGAATGGAAGCCCAACTACTTAGATCAATTATTCTTCCACCCATTTTTTCCGACTGGGCTGCTAACTCAGATCAACCCCCGACTTGGAGGACCAGGAGAGTACTTCGTTGACCATCCAGGCATGATTGGATCTTCGGCTTGAAATAAGCCATCCTGTACAGCTCGTCGGGTCATGGAGGCACGCAAGCCGTCATACCACGTCAAGATGCAGTCTCGTTGTGACAGACTTTTACTTTTGCAATCAAAAAATCACAATGCCGAACCTAAGATGAAAGAAAATAAATACCTTCGGATTATTCTATACAGTTTTTCGACAACTGTTCATCAGTACACAGGGATCGACACAGAATCAACATCACATTCGAAATCTTTATTGATCAGTACTATTTACTAACCACAACTTTCATTTTGTCTGTTCACCTGTTGTGACCCAACTACGTTGATTCACGACAAGACGATGGTTTAAGGTTTTCCCAAGGAGTGGAACAAAACAGTGCGAGAACGGGATACAACTGGACCGAATGGATCGCCCCAACAATGGGTGAACTTCATTATTGGCTTCAAGAAGACGCTTCTCGTGAAACTTCATGCACTGATGCGTCTTAGAACTCACCGTCATCAGTACGATGTCGCAGGTTGAACTTGATTGTACATAGAAGATTGGCGGAATTATAGACTGCTGGTTATACCAGTTGCGTCAAATCCTTAACACGTTAAAGATTACGCAGGCATGAAAACTCATCATGTATACTCGGTCAAGCGGTTGACTTCACGTCTGAATACATTCGGGTAGGTTTACACTCGTTCGCTCTTGTGTGATTTGCCTAGAACTGGAGGATTGAGTGAAATAGCAGCTCATCACTCTCTGCCAGAGACGTTGATGCACCGTAGGTAATGAGAGTCCGTTCAGCAACAATTTGATCAGTTCCTGTAAGATTGCTCTCCAGTTTTATCCAACTTTGCTTTACTGCCTCAAATTTACTGATATTCGTGAATTCCATTCGAACATCACGAACATCACAGCTGCATGAGTTCGTTCTTCGAGCCTAATGTCTAGTGTTGGCGAAACCAAACCTAAGCGCATCCATTGCATTTGACTTACTACTGCTGTTTGGTCAGATATCATTTAGATTCAATATACACGTTTACTGTGATCTTTAGTCATTAATTTCTTTCGTTAGTGAGCATTTTTCGGTCTGGAAATCGGACTCGATTCAAATAAATGGAAGTTGAGAATTTTATTTGGTTTGGAGTGTGTAGACAGGTATGAACTACCAGGCTCGCGTAACATTCTCGTGTAGATGAATTCTACCGACCTCGTCCAGTGTTGGATAGACATCAGTAAGAGAACCAGAACAGCAGCCTGACGGTAAACAAAAAACTATGGAAAGACAGATCCAATACTTGAACAGCTAACTGTACGAACAGACGAGATCTGGAGTGGACAGACGCGTGATCTGGAAGACGCAGAAGCAGCAGAAATTATTTGTTGCTCACAAACAAGACGTATTGTGCTACTCACCATGATATTCAATGCCGATGACTATTCGATCATCAATAAGGATCAAAGCTATCGGAATGAAAAGAGAATCAATTGCATGGGATATGTGTCTTCCGGATACAGTGGTCATACTAGACGGGTCTTCGAACCCCCAGCACTCTGTTTTATACAACGTTAGTGAGTATCGGAGTTGGGCTTTGAAAGTTCTTCGCTGATATCATTCAGCTTCATTAAGTTTCTTTAAAGAAACTCTGAAGAAAGAAAATCTCCTCATAAATGATAAAAATGTGAACAACAATTGTTTGGGCGTTGTTTTCCATACGTTCGCATTTTATTTTTGGCATGGAAAAACCAAATATATTGGCATTTGAGAGGCAGTCAAACACTGCACAAAACTTACCGCATCTTCATCTGTCCCAGTGAACGAGCTCGTTCAGCTGCTGTTCGATCTGGTGCAGTCTTAAGATTGGCACGAAAGGCTGCCGCTAAAGCTGCATCCCGAGCAAACATTTCTTCATCAGTGAACTCCTGATAGGTCGTCGAATCAAGCTCTTCTTCGTCCAGTGCTGCCGGGCCCAACGCCTGACGCACACGGTCACGAACAGAGTTGAGTTGAACCTCGTCGATTTCTTCCTCTTCCCCGTTCGAGTCCACATTGTCGTCGTCAGATCCGTCCTCGTAATCCTCATCAACGACGTCCATTGGATCATCGTCATCTACGGAGTCGTCGCCTGTGGCACAATTCGTCCAAACAATACGGAACACATGTATAGACTAATCATCATGCAAGTTTAACCAATAGTATTTAAATGTAGCTGGGAGTTTGTTCGAATACAATACCACGCCCATAGGACGAGAAATTAAGTTTTCAGCTCGCCAAGCGAATGAGTGAATAATCAGGACACAACGGATTAGGGGACTGGCAATATATGGACAATGACTGAACAAACTCAGTCTACAGAAATTCCTCCAGCGATTTGAAAAACCTAATCAACTAGCTAAGAAGATAAATTGAGCAATTCTTAGGAAAAAAATAGAAAAAAACTAACCATGGTGGCGAAAGATGCTACTTCCAATGAAAAGGCAACAAAGTGATGGTTATGAATAGAAAATAAAAACGCGAAGCTTACCGATATTCTCCTCTTCCACCGACTCTTCGTTTTCTCCAGGGGTTCCAATCATCGGCTGATATGATTCAACATCACCTCGAAAAATAATCAAGTCATCGTCGCCGCCTTCATCACCGTCTTCGCCTTCTATTTTATCGCGCTCATCTTTGCCACTGGCTCCGGCCCCGTGAACATCTTTGGACAACCGCGTGCGAATAACATCGGCAATCAGATTGAGACATCTGGAGTCGGCCGCACCACTGATGATCAAGCCTTCGAATGTCAAGCGGACGAGTGAGCGTATCATATGCGATGGGTAGGAAATGAGACCTAATAAAACATCAACAAGAACCGCAGACCATGGAAGTTCATTTGTGTCCGAGCTTTTGTTCGGCTTTGTTCGACGCTTAATGCATTCTCTCAAGTCGTCTAATAGATTACTTGCTTGGTTCCATTCTGCATTTGTGAGAGGAGAAAGGAAAAAAAAAGAAAATTCAGGAGTTCCCATTATTATCAATAACGATTTACTAAGATGAAGGTACACTCCTTTAAAAAAACGTTTCCAAATGCGCCAGCTCGTGCGGCTATACGGCAATAAGACCATATAGTGGATGACGAAATTCTGTGATCAGAGAAGAACGTGCGAAACGAAGAACGAGTAAAAAGTTCCTGAAAATAGGTTTTGACGAACAAGAATCGGCTTACCTTCAACAGGTTGGGACAGAGCGAATAAAAACCCAACAGAGTATAAATGTGCCATGGACAAGCCCAATATATCCTTCGAATCAAGTTTGGTTAGCAGCTTGATCGCGTGTCGTAGTCGTGGAAGAACCTCTGATTGGACCACCAGTTCACTGGATGCGACGGTCTGTTGTGGTGCTAAGCGTTCACGAATTGTGCTCAATAAATGCCGTAACACTTCGGACAAATCACAACGTGCAGTCGATAATTTTCCATCACCGCGAGCGGAGCGGGGAAACAAACTAGTCAAAAAACGGAACAGTGAGACCCAGCAGGCTGCCGCGTCCTTGGAGGAAATCACATTAGCCTCACCAACGGGACAAGGCTTCGGGGAAAAGAAAGAATTCAACCCTGTCGTGACTAGGAAGTCAAGCAGTGGTGAGGTGAGTTTCACAAACAATTCACCCGATTCACTGGCCGTGGCTTGCAATAGATGGTACAACTGATTAGCTACAAAACCGCGAATCGCACTGACGTTCGGGATCGCTGGTGTGGTCTGTCCCTCTTTCCCGTCGTCCAATTGTTTCAGTGGTGGGACTTTCGGTTCCGTGAACAGAAGCATAAGTTGTCTGGCATATGCAATCATATCCGCAGGTTCGATTGCTTTCGGGACGTTATCGAGGAGAAACTGAGATAAATGGAAGAATGGATGAATCAATTATTAGAAAAAAGGGGATGTAAACAGTAGCAAGTGATGAATCATTTCGTTGAAAGCAACACGGAGGAGAATAGTTACCTTTGCATAATTCTCGATGCAAGTATAGAAAAAGAAATCTAAAAAAATCAGGGGTTTTACCGGTTTGTAATGACACAGAATTAAGTTCAGTTATCACATTTTATTCAAGGGGAGTATTACAAATGGTGTTGGAGACAAACAATTTTCCCAGCAATTCAGCAAGGGCAAAAGAAGAGGTGAAAAGAGACGATGCTGTTACGAAAACATGGAACGAAGGAACTGGACACAATAATTCATACCTGTCAAGTTCACACCGAAAAGTTGAATTTTATCATATTCAGAAAGAAAGAGTAACCGCGTTTCGTTGCAATGGTGATCAGCCGTCAATCGAAAATGAATTCTGCATCCCACTGGTCTAATAGCCCGTGTGATGATACCCTGGATTTCGAATAAACGTCTACACCTGGGTGCTTCCCGGTAGATACTAAAACGTGGCTTGAAACTAGAGGTTAGCCCAACGAATTGCTTATCAAAATTGGTAGTTGTAGCGTGTATCAGAAGCGGAGCGTAGTTCTTTTATCAGGAATTAGGCCTTCAAATGGGATTGGGTATCTCGGGCTCTAAGTTGGCTAGTCCCCATGGACGTCTCTCAAAATGCCCCGAAATGACCGTGCTGAACAGTATCAAGTCCATAGAAGAAATATGGATCCTGATGAACAACCCATGCTGCAGAGCTGGAGGAACTAAAAGCTGCCATGGGTGTAGTGCACTCTACACAATGTTTCACTTTTCCCTTTTTGACTTTCGTTGTTTTCGTTTTTTGCCATGTTTTCACTGGCACATGATCTGTATGCAGATTTGTGATGGGCCATCATCAGGAATTACCACAAGTGTCCGATTCAACCCGACAGAGAATTAAAAACCATTGTGTGTGAACCGCTTTACTCACTCATAATGAGCGACAGTGCAAACACCTAAGGGCACCTGCGATTACCTTCTTCCACAGCAAAAGCCTTACAGTTGGTTGCCTGGAAAAAACGACAGCATTCCCGAGGGAGACAGTTTCTGCTGATCGTCAGTAATGGTATTCTGCTCATTTGACTTTTTGCCGTCCCGCAAGAGCTACAACAGATCCATGTTCACCCATCGGGAATCAAAGGTATGAAAGCCTTTGTTCACAGTTACCTCTGGTGACCCCTATATAGATAAATAACTGGAAACCTCGCACTGTATGCTCCCAAATTAAGACTTACGCGTCGTGGTAGATGCCTAGAGTAAATGACTGCAAGTTTCGTGAGATTTGCTTGTCCTGAGAGCTTGATGAGTGATAATGAAGTCAAATCATTTAAGCCATATTCACCCAATTCTGCCAACAGTCCGCAGCTCACTGCAGGCAACCACCATCATACCATTGGCAGTCTAACCAACAAGCTGAGCGGTTTATGAATATACATTATAGTGTTCTAAAACTCTAACCAAAAGAGAAACATGAATGAAGTTTTCGAAACAGTTCTATTGAGCTGTTGTATGACACCAAATCCAAACTCTCCAGATGATACATTGCCTTACGCAGAAAAAAACTAGCATTCCTTCTCACGTGAATTGCCCAAACCACACCGGACTGAGAATGACATCAAGCAAGCTAAACGTTGACGAAAAATCTAATCCACACCACAGTGTTAGGTAGTATTCATTCTATCCAGCGAAAAGCAAAATACTGCTGGAAAAATCAGATGATATTTCCCGATTACACTCCGTGACTTTCTCGTTAAACTTCCACGCGGATCTAACATTCGGGTGTAACTTGCAACGAGCTGTACGTGCATGCTCACACTCTCAGGATTACCATTGAAGCTGTTGTTGGGTGCTCTGTATTAAAAATGAAGAAACACGAATATTCAAAACCAGTGCCGCAGCAAACGCCGTGATAACTTAAGTGAACAGCCCAAAGGCGAACACTAACTGTACCACTCCAAGTGAAGTCACGTTAGTGTACTTACGCTAGTTTATCGAGCTAAGAAGGATACCGGGGAGTCAAAGATCGCTCGAAAGACAAGCCAACAGAAAGCAACCAGTCTCCATCCTTTTGATCTAGGAGCAAGTACTTTACTTTCACTGACCAATAGCAGACCCACATATCCCACACATTG
Source organism: Fasciolopsis buskii (assembly GCA_008360955.1). Taxonomy (NCBI): domain Eukaryota; kingdom Metazoa; phylum Platyhelminthes; class Trematoda; order Plagiorchiida; family Fasciolidae; genus Fasciolopsis; species Fasciolopsis buskii. The sequence continues at coordinate 70,046 of LUCM01007972.1, forward strand.
ATATATTTATAAGTCATGAATCTACAAACGAATTATTCTAGTCGAAAAATGACTGATAGATTGCCGCTTATCATCTTGATAATCAGTTTTCGACAAGTAGTAATCTGTTTTACATAATTACGATTCCCCATCAATCCGTGCACCGAATGTTCTCGAGCTTCCAATTGCTGACCCATTTTGAAGGGAAGTCCTTTATTTGGTCATAATTATCCCCACTGGATATTGGACGTCTGAGGATTCAGTGACCGGGGATAATTCAAGCGCTATCGCCAAGACGGCTGGCTTCGACTGATACATTCAGTGAGATGGAGATGCGCGTCGCGCCAGCAACGAATTAAGAGCACAAAAAGTCACGCCTACCTGCAAAATGTTATGGAACAGGATTGTACAAAAAAGTATCCTAAACAAACGGTCGACCCAAACAGTTTTACCTGACAAGGTTTTTGCACGGAATGGTGCACCGAGAAGTCGAAGAAAAGCGATCCAGAAATAAGGCAACGAAACAATATATCCGGAGAAGCCGGTGAATTGTGACAATCTGTCTGATCAACTTCCATAGGCTCGTCTCCTTTGTGATGCTTATTTGCCGTCATCCAATGTTGAACGACCGCATTGAGCATCTCGGACATTAACTTAGAGGCAGTCGAAAAACATGCATACTTCTTATCCGATAGCTGAGTAGCAAATAAATCAACCACATCCGTGGAAAGACAAGTGGCGGTTGATTCGCTCCCGTAGGTGCACACTACTCGAACGACAATTTGCAAAAAACGCCCAATGTGTTTTGCATTTGGAACACGGGTAGATGTTTCTGTTAGAAAGTAGAATAAGTAAATGCCAACAGGAAGCTGTCTCCAAGACCGATTCATCACAGAAAACGAACGTCAAAATGGTGTCCAGGCCGAATGATCCTGCATATTCCACTTACATACAAACTTACCAATAAATTTTCACATATTCACTGATAACCCGACAGAAAGTATAGAAAAGCATGTTGTCACGGAAAACAAGAAATAAAAGAAAATGAATACCTCTCTTATATTTACTTGACAGTATTGCGTGGGACTGATGGCACTTTGTTCAACTAACCGTCAGACTAAATCGTAAACCCATAAGATTCCGATCATCCGGCCAAGCTTAGATTCGGAAGGCATAAGACCCTAGTTTCGTTCTTCATCGGTGGAGCATATTTACCTCTCCTAGAGTTTGAACACGGACGTTTCACTTGGAAGACGTGTGTTACCACTGCTACATCAGCTCCTAACCAGGCTTATCAGAACTACCCAGGTGAATGCGTCCAAATGCCATCCTAAAGACAGCTAGCAGTATTAGACAATTTCAAAGGGGGCACCAAATGCCTCGTTAACTCCAAACGAAAGTCTCCCATCAAGTTAGGTCATATCCACGGGACGGGCGAATTTTCCCCCAAAACAAACTCAAATCTAGTGCTCCCCGAGTTAAAAGTCGGCCGATGTGAAAGCCGCAGTCCAAAGGGTAATCACCTGGGACAACAAACAAGTTGGGTCTATCGGAGCAACGACTATTTACTTTACACGAACCTCTATGTCTCATTGCACATAGCCGGTTGTCGTCTGGGATCCAGTCAAGCAGCGCAGCCTCAGCCTTCACACGGAGAGCTCGCCAACGCCAGTAACATCAGAAGTCCCAGCCTCAGGATCCCTAGAAAGACGCAGATGCAACTTCACGGAAGGACCAGATGGGGATCCCAGTCAGATAACAGAGCTGAAGTCCTGAATGTAAGTCTCTTGGATGTAGCACATTGATGACTAAGGTCTCCAGTGCATAGACTAAACAACTCTGCTAACCTACACGCATTAGTGTTCGCACACTGAATGTGGATAGTGTGAATAGGGATGGAGGATGAAGAAGCGCATCAGCCAGCGGAAGCGGGTTAGGTGAGATTTGGATGCTATCTGAGGAAGAGCCTGAGAGAATAGAGACAAGACTTATTCCAGTAACACTATCACTAGTATGACGGACTGCAGAACCCGAAGAATCTAAGAATATAGGGTAGAAAGAGGAGAAATAACACCAGTTAGCAGAGAAAAAACAGTTGTGTGTGGTGGAAGGTCGCTTTTGTATGTGAGAGTGCCGAGATTCAGAGCCTTGCGAGGCTTGGGAAGATGTAAGTTAGCAGATCGAAAACCACTTGCAACACCATCTGACAATGAACAGTTGGAAGCATCGGCCATGTCATCGGTGGGGAGTAATAATCTGTAGGTAGAGGGAGCAGAGTTCTATTTGGTGACAAAAGACACGGGTTGAATGAAAGAGAGGGAACTCAAAGCAGTAGCATGCATACCACTACTCACCCCGTCTGCACTCAATGCAATAGGCAGCACGGTCCTGATTATCCTGCCCGACAACCGATGCAGTATGGAATTATTTGTAAGCGTGTAACTCATGCTTGCAAATCATTTCCCAACCGTGTTACCCTACTGTCACGATCGGTGACCATTCTAGGATTTTGGTGCCGAAGATTTTAGTTCTGTTGTTAATTTTCCAAAAGAACCTACCGTTTTCCCAGTATTGCGAAACTGACGTTGGTTTAAATATTGCGCGGTTGAAAATTTTTATATGTTCGCAAAAGGATTTATAAAAACTTGTTCCGTGATTGGCTACTTCACGTATCGACCAAGGCTACCCAACAAAACTGTATAATCGATAGAGCTCGCTTGAATTCTGACTTGTACTTGTGAATCACCAATAAACGCGCGGCAGTGTCCTGCGTTCGTTTTCTCTTCCGCTAACAGGCTGGGCTAACTGTTCGTATTCCGCGCCTTTTTGTCCGTTCTGTGTGGTTGCTCATTCAAGTAGCAGTTCCTTTCTGTTCGTTTTGCGACTACGGGGCTTGTATAATCGAGCCCGAACAATTGTGTCTCCAACCTCAGGGTGCATCCGTGTCCTGCTAGACCCGCAGGCTGTGCTTTGTTTTATCGTGCGACGCTAGCGCTTACGTCTTGTGCTTCAGTGTGTTTATAAATCAACCAAACTCGGCAACACAACACCTATTCAGATTTAATTCCTCTTCTCAAGACTTGATCCCAAGACTTAATGCTTTCCACTTAATCGCTGAATTACGGACCGAGTTCTCCCATCACATTCTACCAATACTACAAAGGCAGCGATGTTCAAACGTTGGCCATGTTTCTGGGTCGTAAAGCGGAGTTGGTCTCACTGATGCTTGATGGAATCGACCACTGAGCAATAACCGGATGTCATTTCGACGCTACGGATACATGAAGTAGATGAATGAAAATTGAGTTTTCTGTGTGCAAGAGAACACTTCATCCGATGTACGACCATCTGGTGAGACATAACCACTCAAGCAATTGAATCCATCTACTTCGACAATAATTCCCCTGAAAGAACAAAGCTCGGCTTCGAGTCAACCTAGTCCGGCAACATTTAAAGATGTAAAACGGGTTCAAAACATACCTACACTGTCGTTCGGACGAGCTTTGTTGAAACATTTGAGGGATTGTGGTGATCCTGCCCGCGCTTTGACGAGTGAATTAGCGAATTATCCCAAAAGAGAGTTGATCCTTGTGGTTTACAGGAGCAACCACAAACAGAAATTATATAATATATACATATGTATATTTCTCACCAGAATCGAATCGGCAGCATCAGGAGTGTGCACGGAAGCTCCTCATCGAAAAGTCCACAGAAGAACCAAAACCGTGATGCGTTGATAATTCTTTGTCAGTTGGGCTGAGCCAACCTTAGGAACGAGGGCAGAATGCCCTGTGAACTCTTCGATGAAGAGTTTCCATGCACACTCCTGATGTTACAGATTCGATTCTGGTGAGACATATCAATTCAGAATGTACAAGTATGTGGATATTTGGACAAGAGAGCACCGGGTACGCATACCTGACGAGCGACAGTAACCGCGAAACCGGTCGTGTGCTCCCGGGCAAATTTTGTTCACGCAACCAGATACTACTTCCTGGTTCTATATATATATATATATATATATATATATATATATAAGGATGATTATTTTATCAATGCTAACGTTAGGTTTAGGCTACTGTGCTCCATTGTCCAACCTTAAGAAGAACCACAGTGTGAATAGGACAAAGCTACCCGGTCACTTGTTCCGCATGCCCATGTAGAGATCCCCTCGGTGTACGGTGTCATCTAGGCAGTTATTGGCTGCAAAACAGGCAGAAGCATTCGATCTATAGAGTGAAAAGGTATGAGAAACTTAATTAGTGAACTGTCTCGAGTGGGACAAGTTAGATTGCTGTGTTAAAGTTCACGAGATTCACGCGCTCGCTAAAGTGTTTGTCATATTGGGCGATACAAATGACTCGTACAGTCGGTGGCGCATTTTTACACGAAACCCATTCTTGATTCGCATAATTATCAGGCTCTCGGATAATCTGCCGCTGAAAATTTCTTAGGATGAACATTTGGTTTGTAAAGGTTCGTCCAACGAATACTACGGACACCTATAGCACAACTGATATTTTCTCGCGGAGTTCTGGTTCACTACACTGGGCAAAGCAAACAAACACAACCAGAAATTAAGACCAAAGAGCATACACTGATTTTTTTGTGTACCAAGAGAGTCCACATGGTGTCTCGGTTTTCCCGTCCCACAACTGTTCGGTTAAAGATCTTGAAGATTGTAGTGAAAAGAAGCATGACTACCGCTCCAAAGAACAGTAAACGCTAACAAGCCCATCTTCGTTTTGCGCTATTCCACTGGAACCGAGTGGCTTAGAACAACGGAATTTGGTAAGCTATTGGCTCGACCTATTACACAAATTTGAAACGCGACACTGTTCTCATGTCTGAGTGATGCGAAACGTTATCAACTCTGTCGGAATGATGCTGGAAGCAGTAGCCTGATTATAGCATAAAGATACAAAATTGTGGCAAAATCTCATAAACACTTTTAGATCAATGGAAACTAACGGTGCCACATTAAAGGACCCAATGCATTTACGCGCTCTGATTTTGACTGCTACCTCAAAGTGTCAACTAATTGAAGAAAAACAACGAGGAATAGTAGGAGATCAACTTAGGATGTTTGAAGGAGGTAAATGGAATCTGAAGAAATCCATCCGACCAGGTCAGAAGATTCGTGTACGATCCTTACATTTAAACCTCAAATGGTTCCACTTCACAAAGATCTGCGGATAACTGTTTATACGCGTAGTATTTGTGAAAGAAAAAGATGCGGTTGGTGCTCCCGATGGCTAACGGAAATTAGCAACAGGCACAAGAAGCGTTCAAGATCCACGTGAAATGCAACGATGAATGGAGTGATGCGATATTCAGCGGCAAAAAGGCTGTATTTCTACGGTCCAGATACTGTTGCACTACTGGAATGAAGTCTGGGGGAATAAGCTGAAGGCCAGTCGTGGAGCAACTGACGGCGGTTGTTGGAGTTCCGAGTGTTGTTTCAGTGAAAGGGCAACTGTGGTTAACCATACTTGAAAAAGCAAATCGGCCACTTTCTGAATTAATCCGCTCCCATAAGAATCGCTTGGATTCTGCAAAGTGACACGACCAACCACAATCGGACCTGGAAGTCCTCACGAAACTTTGCTCTAATCTTTTACTGTTATAAACAAGTTGTTGTTTTAAACACCTGTCCGCTGGTGGCAAATAGCGCTTCGCACCAGTCGTACACACTAACTGGGATAAATCGCTCGAGTATAGTATCGCATTTCAAATTCGTGTTCGCGTTCAATATATCAGTGAGACTACCCATCAATATACCGAATTCCCTCACCCAATGTCATTCGGATTCAAAAGAATAGTAGAAAATCAGAATGGGAGTATTAGCGTTTGGTGAAGCGTAGGTCGACAAACGCTTTTTCACTTATCATTCATCATCATCATCAACGTTCAGCGTTAAACAGCAAGGCGAGCCACAATGACCGATGCCGTTTCCCAGAGTAACATGTTTCTATAAAGAGTGAATACCCAAAAGGAATAGAGAGTGGACAAACAGGTGGGAAAAGATAAGATGCCACTGCAGCCAACACACGGAACAAAGTCTAACTGTACAGACGCATTTCTTTAATCATTCTGATTAGATAGAAAATGACATGATCGCCACTGCACACGATCTACTGAAATATCCTTCAGTGTGTCCAGCCAGCTAGTTGACGGGTCTCTCGAACCCCAACCACGAAGACGTGACACACCTACTTTGTCTAAGATCGCTGTACATTTTCTCATTCCACGTTGCCACCTCATCTGTTGACCTACACATGGCTTTCTACACTCCGTGGGAGGAACGCAAAATGGGGCACGGTATCATAGACGAGCGTTCCCCTTACGCAACGCGTGACCCAACCAGCGCAGTCTACTAAGTTTCGTAAGCTGGAATAAGGTATCCTGGGAACCGAAACCTGGTATGAGATTCCTGAGCTGCGCATTACTCACTCGGTTACTCCATCCAATCCTGGCCATTCTACGTAGACATCGGTGACCGAAAACCCCTAACCGACGAATATCTCTTACACGCATACTCCATGTCTCGCAACCATACAACAGAACTAAACGCACTGCGACGCAGTACACATGACCTTTGGGCCTTCGAGCAGCTTACGCTGTTATTTGACGGAATGTAATGAAATGGACTTCCTAAATAGATACAAGGGCTCACTGAACGAGTGGGGACCGACAAAAGGTTGCATTGCAACTCGGATTGGCATAGAACCACATAGGGTCCCAAAAGATCAAGTATGGCAATAACAGATTATCGTCTGCCATCACACTTCTCATGATCGCCATTTGGATGGACGTGTTCACGGTTAACATAGGAACGAGGCGATTGCGAGAGAAGGATTGCGGCATCGTTTCAAATTACTAGGTACAAAGTCAATTCGACTTGCGATAGAGTTTGTGAAATTTGATCGTGCTTTACCATTCGACGCAGCTTCACAGAAGAAAAGTGCAAGTGAACAAACTTTGAATTGGTTGCATTCCACAGTATAATACTCAACTCATCTTGATGGACGGTTTGGTGGTCTGTGGTCTTCGCTTCTAGTTTTTTATTCATTACTTTGAACAATAAGTCCGTCGACAAAATGTCGATGAAGCCAAAAGTACATCGACGAAGTGCTCATTTGACCAAATATTCGTTTAACGAACTATCCACCGACTGTATGTTAGTCCAACGAAATTTCCGGGCACGTAATTCGTACTTAGTATCTGATTTTTATCCGCCCTCTTCAATTCACTTCGGTTTTAAATAGTCGGTGCAGAGGAGTAGCAACTCACACCAGAAAACATCACTATAAGGTTATTAGTTGTCAAAACTGAGCTGAGAACAAGAATTAACTTCACATTCATATCCAAGGTAGTTTTACCGCCGCGCTGTGGCTTTTGGTTTCGTGCGGAGGGTGTGAGAGAAGTGAAAAGATGCAGATGTTGAACAGGAGTACTCCCACTGATACAGTTCTTTGGCATCATGCTCGTTTTTAAGCTTTTATATATATATATATATATATATATATATATATATATGCATATATATTGACCAGATATGGTGACTGTGAGTTGGAGGTGAAACTCGTCACGAACCCGCCTGCCAAATGCAAACCATTTTGTTGTTGTTTATTCTAACGGTAATCGTTTTTCTACTTCCACACTTCAAAGTACACGGCCTCATGCGTTTTTGTCTTTTTTACGTGCACTATTTTTCAGCTTGGAGCACCTCGGTTGAGATATAGGGTTATTCCTTTTCTGGATTTAGAAACTACACAGAAAATCTCAAACAACCTTTTGTTTCTTTGCGTTAAAGCGAATAAAATTTTATCTACCGTATGCTTCAGGCCTGATTGCAGTGGAAGAAGTACGCTTCGAAACTGAGAGAGGAGACGAAGGAAATGGAAACCATGATTCTGAGACTTGAAGTGGCACAGGACCACATAACTTGAGGCAACTAGCCGGACAAAAAAGGCACAGGACTTAAAATGATGAAAAAACGCTGACCACGATTCGAGGGAACGTGAGAGAATGCAAACATACCATACAATGATGGCCAGACGGTGAACAAACATGATTGACGAGTTGCGATGTCCAGCAAATCCAAAGCAGTGTTCTCAAAAGAAGTCTAGTTAGGCTTTAGTATTTAAGTTTTGGAAAGGCGCCATACCAATATCCCCGAAATAAATTTTCTTCTGATTTTTTTCGACGTGATGTCCAGCTTTTGCATATTGTCCCGACAAAAGTTCTGCAAACAACTCAGATCGAAAAGAAAAAAAGGGAGTACCGGTAATTTGCCCTGCATACGCAAAAGAAACAATAACTGGTCTCCAGTGAGGTTAGTGTCATTTGAGTTCAAAGCTTCCCATGTTTCAAGCAAACAAGGCCCCAATAGCTTTCGAACCAGCTTGCCAGGGAGCTAAAGGCAAATGGTCAAGCATGAATTTCAAACAAACCTGCACTGCCGCTAGACCCAATGCACGCAAAGCCAGCGAGCCCCAGTTGGAGGCAGATGTCAGAGCTGACACCGGATGTAAAAACTTATTTAGCACATCAGGAGCAAACTAAACTGTAACATCGAAAATATATTGACTGCACCTGCCTGTGCGAGGCGACCGGTTTGACGTAGAATATCGACAACCGATATGTATGCATATTTCACAGCTGATTCTTCCTGATTCCGCCATATTTAAATAAGTAACAAGTTTTTACTCACGGGTTTTGTGGAGAAAGATGAATCGTAAATATGTTTATTCAAAAGTTGGACCAATTGTTCGTTGGTGGTTTCCGACGGAAACTTGGTCAAAAACTGCAACAAGCATTTTGAAAATCCTGCTCTCGCTGGCGCTGCAAACGATTTCAGTCCCTTTATAAGTCTTTCTCGGGTGTAAGCAAAGTAGTTCTTGCGGATCTATTGAAATAAAAGGATAAATTGACTGCAAAAACATCGTGCATACTTCTGCAGTTTTACTATTGAGTTCATCACAAAGTTGTCCAATTGCAAGATCAGCTTCGTTTTGCTTCTCCCCGGATATGACCCAGAATAAGTCTAAGAACTTTCTATCAACTGACATAGGTTAGTGAGCTGTAAAGAGAATACAAATCGAACGCAGATTATGATATCATTGACCGAAAAGTTCATAAATAGGTGGCCTATGAGAAAGCGTGACCTGGGTCTAACGTTCACAATTGTATGGCTCATAAAATGAACGTAGAATAGAACCTAGCAGTTAATAATCAGAGGAAACAGCACGAAAAGATGCTGCATCAGATTCCAATACCCTTCTCTGAGAAACCGCACAATCAGACTTTTGTCGGCGAAATTCAAATTTTCCATTGGTAAGGAAAACTCCGACAGAGTAGGAAGAACAATCGTTCATCAGCTTTGAACACAGTTAAGAGCCTGGACGACGGATGGCTATCGCTTTCATGAAATCCGACTACTGACCTCATCAGGATCCAGGACGCAGTATTTGGATTGAATCTGTGGTCCGGTTTCAATAGGCAGTGCGTCACTGCTTTACCATAACCAATATGAACGCTCAAACTTTCGCGGATGTGCTAGCCTACTCTGATGATAAGATGAAATACAAACGGCCAGCATTAACAGTGTTTAACTTTTCTGGCTCTTCGCGAAGGGACTAAGGGACAGGAATGCTTCATATCGCAGAACTATCCTGAAGATGTGGTTTTCGTTCGTAATGTAAATAAGTGTAAAATTCTGTTGCAGGACTGAATTGGTTCTAATCCGAATCTCATTCTTCTGAGTGAGGGAGACAGATTTAGCCATCTGGGTAGTTGTATCTCACCTTGTGGTCGCGTATCAGATGAAATGTCTTTGCGTGCATATAAGGCTCGACCAATACTCGCCTATTTCAGGCATTTGTGGCGTCGGCATGAAGTCCGCTTATCGATCAAATGTTGAGTTCACACAGCGGCAATGAAGTCCGTACCGCTCCGTGGCATAGGAACATGATGGTTGAAGATATAGGATGAGCGAAGACTTTGCCATTCGGATGCCATTGTCATCGTTGTATTAGTATATAGTGGGAGAATTTTGTCAGTAACTTAGAGATTATGCGTAGGGCACTGGGTCCTGTAGTTTAATCTTCAGAACATTCGTTGATTCTGCGTAGATCAAGATGGCTGGGACATACTTTGCGCATACCAACAGAACGACCGCCTCGTTGTGCGCTGTTATCCGAGACGGGTAGTGGTCGATGGGACGGTCGAGGTGACTAATCGGCGACATGGGTAAAAAGTATGAAAAATTAAAAGAGTGGACTGGCTCATTTAGACGCCGTGACACAACCGGGCTGGGGTCCACGAGACCTCGCAAGGCGAGGGTTGGGGACAGTGGATGACTCAGTGTTGCTGTCAGTGTAGTGATTGCATTCGAAATATTTTCTCTTCCGTACTATTTTGTGGTTTTTACCATTGTTCTCAATGTCTCTTCTATTTTGAGTAGATGTTGCTGTGAGGCAGCGACCAAAGTCAGCGCGCTTTGGCGCAAGGCTAATAGTGTTTAACTGAACTACCAAATGCCAACGTATGTAATGCAGCGTATATTGCCCATCGCCCGATTATTCAGCACCTGCCGGAACTCGCTTTGTAATGGTCCCATGATGCACTATGAAACAGGTCACTCATACATCATACAAATATGAGCTGTCCTCGGTCTGCCGAAAATGAATGACATGAAGAGTAGTGCGGGGGGGGGGGTGTGTGGAAATTAAAGGAAACGACGAAAGGAGAGGTCAGGGTTCTACTCTGGTGTAAGATGACAGCTGTTGTTCTGCATTCTGTTTGAAACCAAAAAGCTTTAAATCAGTAGCACACTGTTTGAGAACTATCAGCTGGGATATTTATTATTCACGTTAGTTTTCGACCACCGATGCCTACGTAGAATGGTCAGGATTGGATGGAGTGACCGAGTGAGTAATGTGCAGCTCAGAAATCTAATAACAGGTTTCGGTTCTCGGAGTACCCTATTTCAGCGTATCAAACTTAGCAGATAATGCTGACAGGGTCACATGTTGCTTGCAACCATGCCCTGGAAGTAGCCACAGAGTAGAAGTAGCCATGCGGAGATGAACATAATCATCGTTCAGCGTTAAACAGCAAGGCGAGCCACAATGACCGATGCCGTTTCCCAGAGTTACATGTTTCTATAAAGAGTGAATACCCAAAAGGAATAGAGAGTGGACAAACTGCAGCCAACACACGGACGCATTTCTTTAATCATTCTGATTAGATAGAAAATGACATGATCGCCACTGCTCACGATCTACTGAAATATCCTTCAGTGTGTCCAGCCAGCTAGTTGACGGGTCTCTCGAACCCCAACCACGAAGACGTGACACACCTACTTTGTCTAAGATCGCTGTACATTTTCTCATTCCACGTTGCCACCTCATCTGTTGACCTCCAACGGGATTCTTCCACTCCGTGATAGGCCACAATATGGCAGACGAGTGTTTCTCTTACGCAACACGTGACTCAACCAGTGTAGTCTACTAAGTTTTGTAAGCCGGAATAAGGTATCCTGAGAACCGAAACCTGGTATGAGATTCCTGAGCTGCGCATTACTCACTCGGTTACTCCATCCAATCCTGATCATTCTATGCAGACATTGGTGATCGAAACCCCCTAACCGACGAACATCTCCCACACGAATACTCTGCCTTACAACGGCACAACGGAACTGAGCTCACTGCGCCAAAGTACACAGGACCTTTCGCCGCCGGCTACATGCCTTAGTAGTATTTCTCATTTCGAAACAGCCTCCTCCTGGACTGTAGGTTTTAAAGCGTAACATTTTTCTTGATTAGCTATCGTGGTCCAGCGCATAAGATGCCGTTAACTTCGTAGGGTAACAGTCATTTGAGGAGTTGTTTTGCAACAAGGGAAGTGCAGAAGACACGAAAGTTTGCAACTGGACTTTCATCGATTTTGGAACAGGATTTCAGGTGATAATTATCATCCAGCCGTACAACAGAAGTGAAACACTCCATCCCAAAGAACGCAGTCCTTGGCTTTTCGTTCGAGGGCTTAAGATCTGTTTTCACATTACATAAACGGTTTTCTGGACTTTTTTGCATACGAATAACTCCAACAGAATATATCAAAATAATCCAACAAACAAACCACGAGGACAAGAAGACTGGCGTAGCGCAGCTCCACGGGGTTTCAGGGGGGATGCGGCCCAAGGAACCACAGTCTTCGAGTGGCTCGGGTTCCAATTTGTAGCGGAATATGGGTTTGTTCCTCCAGATAGCTTGCATAACCGAACGTTGACCGCGAAGCGCGGTCGCCACTTGTGAGTTGCGCACGCATGCCCCGCTCGCAAGCTCCTGCCAAAATATACTGTACCTGCTACCTCTTCCGACTCTCTATTCCTTGTACTGATCCAGTGTCGGGGTTACCAGTATTGCAGTTGTGCGGAGCACAGTAAAAGTGACGCACGAGTCGTCACAAAGGTTAAGGGCGGCAAACGTAACACGAGATTCGCGTTAGGACAATCCGTTCTACAAGTTCCAGTTTGATTACAGGACTGTACGGCGAGATGCCTGATCATCCAGGTTCTTGCACCTTGGATCGAAGTGTGCGTCAACAACAGGATGGTAGAAACCCTCTTCAGTTCCTAAAAGGGCGGAAACTATCAATGGGATGCTTTCCTGCCGACCTTTTTTTCAGCTCCACTATCCACATACTGTCCTCTCCAAATACAGATAGCCATAGATTGTCTAGCCTCCCCGTGAATTCGCGCACTCGATTACTTCCTCCAGCATCTTATTCCAGCCATTCACCACTCGTATGATAAACGGTTTGCCTCTGAAACCGGTGGTTACGTGTTCTCGCACCATTGTTTTTCCATTCCCTCCTGGTGCATCCTTACCCCTTATCGTGAATAGGGCTCCGCGGTGACCCCATTTCTCGGCCAGACCAGCAAAGATCTTGGAGGCTTGTGTTAAGTCACTTCTTTCTTTACTTCTTTCCAGGGAGTACAAGCCATGCGCCTTAATCTGACCACATTCTGTGTTCCTGAAATGTCCAAACCGGCGTGTAAAATCGCGCTGGACCTGTTTCAGCATTTGCTTATTTCCTACAAAATAGTGTCTCCATGCCTGGACACAGTATTCAAAGTGCGATCGGACAAATGCTTTGAACAGAGGCCGAAGGTTGTTAGGCCTGCTAGATCTTAACTTCCTCTTAGGTTGGCGTAAGACACAACATGCCATCTCGACCGCCTTCTGAAATTGCAAACTAGGTTTGGAGTCCGGACTCACGACTATCCCGAGGTCCTTAGCTTGTTTGTTCTACCGCGACCTGATGCTCTGGTGGAGCTATGTGGCTAGGGAAATTTGCATCTCCTTCCCTGCGCCCCTGGCGTATGCTTAAAATCAACTGAAAATCCCATAAAGCCGACCGCTAGGAAACTTTACCCAGGTCCCTCTGGGTTTTCTCACTGTTTGCTGTCCCTAATTGTGTGATGTCGTCACAAAATATGAGGTATGAATTTTCCAACCCACTGCCTATTTTGCTGACACACAATAGGAGGAGTAGTGGCTCTAGTGCAGACCCCTTAGGCACCCTGCTATACATCAATCCTTTGTCCGATTGACACCCCTTGACTCACCCCGAGGGATCCACCCTTCATACGTTGTGCTAACCAGTTACTTGTTTAGGCGTTCACCCCGAAAGCTTTCACGTTCTGGTCAAGAAGCCTGTGGTTTAAGGAATCAAATGCCTTCTAAAAGCCCATATAACCGCCTTCTACCCTGTCGCCTCTATAAATCCTACCTCTTACCTCGTCCATGAAGCTAATCAGGTTGGTCAGACGGGAACATTTGTGGTAGGTTTACGGCTCCTTAACAGACCGAAGTCTTTGGGGTAAGTTTGCTGTCATTGAGGAATTTTTGTCACATCTGGCAAGAAGCTGCTCCGGAGACGAAGTGTGGGACTTAAGAAAAATGGGAAAGAAAGCCTTCAGTGTTTTTCCCGTTCAATCTACCACATATGCCTAGTAATAACTGTCGTAGACCGTCTGGTCATATGTCACTAGGCCTCAATCACTGCGTCCGTCCCAAGTTGCACGGCAAAATGTACAGCCGTCTCCGTCATATTGAGGCCATGTATGAAAAAGCTTGGAGCGAGAAATGAATTTTTTCCTTCGATTCGCCTGTCCGACCAAACTTTGACCGCCCAGCGCAATCTATTTGCATGCTCCTGTCAAATATCATGAACATCCTACCGCCTTCGACTGTCTCTTCTTTGTACCGGTTGAGTGTCTGGGTTTTCAGTGTTGTAGTTGCGCAGAGCCGAGGAAGAGTGACGCACAATTGGTCAGGACGGTTAAGGGCAGGTAAACGTAATATGAGATCTGCGTTTGGATGGTTAGTCTTATACTCTTTCAAACTTACCATGCACGTCGCAAAGCCGTAGAACGAAGGGACAAGGTGAATACGTAAACCGAACTGTAACTGCCAGAGAATAATCAGAAAGAGCAAAGGAAGATGGATGAAACAGGATAGAGCACTCAACTCTTGCGGAGGCTGGTTGCCGTTCCTGCTCATATAACCAGATCTCAGACAGGTGCACAACCCCGGATTGCCCTGAGAGCGGTCGGTACATATAGTGTTCGCTAGTATATGGATGTTTCGTGTTTGCCCGGTTTGCGCTCGTGCATTCATGCTTCCGTTGAAAGCAGCTCCGGACTCTCTTATCTTTTTCTCCTTCGCTTTCATTTTCCCTAGCTTTTGTTCCCCTTTTTCGTTCACTTCTGTTTCTCTCTCCATGCCTTTTTTCTTGTGTTCCTGATGGTTCTGCTTCCGTCAGTCGGTCCTAGTCCCTCGTTGCATTGCTTTGTAACGGCTCTCTTTTTCACTTATTTTCCCCACATCCTCACCATTGTGTTTTACTTGTAGTCCTCTTTTTATTAGCATCTTGAAAGCAACCTTTATTTTCATTGGCCCTTTTGTTGTTTTCTTATTATTCACTTACAGTTTTCTCTCTCCATCCCTGATC
This sequence comes from Fasciolopsis buskii, assembly GCA_008360955.1. Taxonomy (NCBI): domain Eukaryota; kingdom Metazoa; phylum Platyhelminthes; class Trematoda; order Plagiorchiida; family Fasciolidae; genus Fasciolopsis; species Fasciolopsis buskii. Next base: position 85,052 of record LUCM01007972.1, read on the forward strand.
TCCCATTCCCCTGTCGGCAAGTTTCACTTTGCTATCGCATTCCATTCCTCTTTTGTAGTCTTGTTATATTCCTTTCTCGTTCTAGATTTATTTTTAGTGTTTGTCGAGGACACACACCCCGAATGTGACAGCTGATTTTTGTTTGTGTCGTGAGAGTTATGGGCGCCCGTTAACACGGCAGATCATTATGAAAGATGACATTGCCGTTTCCAGTCCACCCAGGTCGCATGTGTTGCAAGCGATCACCGGCCATCCCTGGAAAAAGTCTGAAAGCAATTAGCACGGCCGGTTGTGCGGTGGAGCCCGCGTATCGTCCATACAAAGCTTTGATCTCTATCAGACATAAGAAAATATGCTCGCATGTTAAAAAGAAGAGATACCAGTTAGTAATTCTTTCACTGATACCGTAAGATAATTGCACTGGATCGCTCATATGAGTCCTGCTTGAATCAGATGAGGTTCAGCAACGTTTGAGTCAGGTAACGTCAGTTAAGACCAAAACGTGCGAATTGATGCAAAATCAATTGTCGTGGTTGTTGCACCAATGAGCTTCAATATCCATCCGGGCATGGACTGAAACGCTCTGCCTTCTAGGTTATTAAAATTGATTTAGGAGGGGACATCAGGATTGCTACCGGAATGGCCTAGGCACAAAAGCTGAAAGGTCGAAAGGCAAATCACAGCATAGGCGTCAGCAGGAAGAATCAATGCCAACAGTTGTCCGGCCTGTCACGTTAGCCCAGTATAAAGCGTTTTTACGCATAGCTTTCAACCGGGTCAACTCGTAATTCCACATTTCACGTTTTCGGAAACAAGCAACTTCTGCGAACCCCGATTATATAAACAGAACAATGAGAAACCAAGGTGGGATGAATTTTCGGTGGTATCTAAATTGAAACAATAGTGTATGCGTGGTGTGGTCCCGCTTACCAGTTTTGCTTTGTAGGTAGACCGCATTAAAAACAAACGGTGTCAGCAGTAACAGCAATAAGAAGGCGCGCCAATGTTCGGAGAGTAGACCGTAAGTCGCTTTGGGACGAGTTTACGGACATTCATGGGACCGGCTGGTGACCCTCACATCAGCTTAGGTCAAACTGACCATGGAAACCCTCAGGGCTCTGCTACCTTTGCAAAAACATTTGAATTCAAAAATGGGTTGGCTATTAAAGAAAAGTAGGACAGTGAAGGGAGTCTAGAATATCGGTGCGGTGGACGGAGCAAACTATCCTAGGTAAATTTGTGCAACAAAATAGGCAACGCTTCGTCAAACCAAGGCCCAAACTCTGCAATAGCGGGCAGATTTCACCTTCATCAGCGGATTTCCGTGCGTTGACCTTTCTGTGTGGGGAGGATATCGGCCCAAATGTTTTAATTGCCCTGCGCTTTTTGAATTCTTATTATTTTCTTGTGGATTCTTGTTTCTATCAGAGATGAACGGTGATGCAGCTGAATTTGGCGGGCCTCCCAGTAGCCTGAATGAGGCAGTCTCATCGCTCCTCAGCAGCCTGCGGTATACTTAGCCCAAATCTAAGGGCTGCAGGCTCTGGTGGTAGGCTAAATGGCTTTTCTTTGGATCATCCTTTTGAAGCGGCACCGGAAAGTTTCAAAGATAAGCCAACCGTGAATGGAGTTGGGCCCCAGGCTTGTACTGTATGTCCTAAATGAGGACGTCCTATGATTACGCCGGCTTCTCCAGAATATGCTATTCATGGGAGTTGGTGCAACGTCCGTTTGAATTTCCAGCCACTGGATTTACGGTCGAAGGACTCGTGGGTCGCTGCCCCAAGGCTTCTAGTTCCTGTCGCCCGATGAATTTCCTGGGGGACTATAAGTTTCATGTCTTATGGTTTTTTCCCCTCTGGTGGTCAGATGCCTCAATCTTCGGATGTTCGATGGGATTCCCCGCATGGATGGCCAAGGGCATATGATATCCAGATAAGTTTTCGCAACGCCGCCCCTGGGACTCTCAACGGTTTCTGCGTCTTATCAAATAAAGAACAGGGTGAATTGATTTCCGCCGCTTGCTCGATGATAAATACTAGAAAAAGCATAGGTGTCAAAACTAAACTTTGAAGCATTTGACCACGTGCACGATACAGGGAGTACCGCGTTCTTTCTACCCTCAAATAAAGCCTCTGGCTTCAGCATATTGTGCAATCCATCGAGTGACTCGTGGCGCTAGATCTAGAGATCCCATTTTGAGCAATGGGAGCACGTGATTAACCAATTCGAAGGTCCTCTGAAAATCCAGATTGCAAATTTCGACTGGATACACACTGACCATTCTGATTACCGCGTCGTTCACTGATGAAAGCAGGTTTGTCTGGCTCGATTGGCTCCTGAACAGATCATAGCGATTGTGACTGAGCGACTCGTTCCTGCTCAAGAACCTATTGATTTTACCCCGGATGAACTGTTCCATTACCCTCAGCTCAGAAAGAAGACATGTTTGGCGGCAGTTGCTTGTGTCATGCCTGTTACACTTATTGTAAATTGACGGCAACTCTACCATCCCCAGCTATCGAAGGGTTACGCACAATTAAAGAAGGAATAAACAAATCTGTTGGATGGGACAACTATATCCACCATTCTTTCGAGAGGTAGCCACATGTAAGTTGTCCGAGCCTGCCTCTTTATGGATGCTTAGTCCTCGTAATTTGGTAACTCATTCTTTTGCTGCTCTTATCTGATCTTCCATGTTTTGTGTCGTGGGGTTAATTTATCACCTGGGATGGTGCCGCAGTCACGTACGTCAACCAGCTTGGAAGAGTACAAGGAAAATAGAGAAGACTGCCTCCGCCGTCGAAACTTCTAACCCACCTGGTTTAAACCATGCCCCCGGCCCTAATTCACCAAGGCAAACTCAGCAGATTAAACCGTTTTACTATCTAAATGTCGGCTGAGGAAATTTACTGTTCATTAGAACATCCCAATCATTAGTACTGTCCACGAACATCGATCGCCGCACGATCAACAAAACTGTCGTCCAATAGGCCACCTATCCATCTTGGTTAGAATCATGGTAAGGTTTATCAGTGGGCAGCCAACTAGCTTTCTCACGACCAGCGAGTTAGTTGGTGAATACCAACATGGTTCTCCTAACCAAAGATTCTGTACCTCATGCCACTTCGGTTTCCTTGGTCAGGTCAGTCTAAGCGCTGACATGAGAAAGACCGTAATGATCATCTTTATGAGGTGACCAAGTCCGATCCTGCGGGTTAGCAAAGCGGCCCTTCTCTTGTTTAACTTTCCATCTTTCAGTCCGATCTCACGTCGTCAGTATCATCGGAACCCTATCTCAACCCCGGTCAGTCATTACCGGAGCAATGGACGGTAGTATTCTTGACCCCTAATATTACTGCTCTTCGAAACTAACGTCTTTTGCGCAATACGCCATAGAACATTTTCTATTGGCCTTGGACGTCAAGTTAGCCAACTCCTTTGAGCCTTCTTCCCTACGTCAAATGATGACCAACATCATCCAGGATATAAGCTCACTAGACGAGTGGTGCAAACAATGGGCGATGCAGTTCTGTGCAACTGAAAGCGCTTCTCATCCTCTTCAGTGGGTGTCTCACGGTTTGAAATATTGCTGATTTATTTCCCCCGTTTTTATCCACCTTTCATTCTTATCTTTTTGTGAAATGCCCCATTCCGCCCGGACAAATTCCGAAACGCTTCTTGCGTTTTTGATCGTACACCGATGTCTATTTCCTCATAGCCCGTTTTCCCCATCTTAATTAGTTTCTAGGCACCATGCCGAAGGTAAACCCTGTGATATGTACCGCCAGAAGAATAGGTGAGCCACGGTCTGAGAAAATCACAGACAACCAACAGCCCGGTCAAGTTAGTTGGTGTAATTGGCGAAATAAATAAGCGATTCGAAGACTTGGAGAAATGACTGACAAGCGCGATTACCCAGATGAAATCAGCGGAGGCAGCCACCACCAAGTTGGCCCCACTCTGCCATTTTATAAGGCTACCCTTAAATCCCCTTTGATGATCTCGCTGAGGCTAGTCGATTTATTAATTCAGCGTCGCTTGAATCACTTAGACTTAACAGAAGAGCAAGAATGTCGTAGTTTTTAATAGTACAGGCGGCCAACCTCTGCACAAGGTCAAACAAATTTAATGAAAGCGTGTAACATGGGCATTTATCCTAGTGGTTGTGTGGGACCACGAAAAAGATCCAGCGAAAACCCTGTCCACTCTTAATGCAATTACAAGAAGAAATGGTCTCCCGTGAAATTATCAGGAAGAAGGCTACCATAGGTGTCAACATCCTATACAAAGCCTTAAGGATTGCGGTGGACGAAAAGCCGCTTCAGCGAGAGGCACTTGGCCGCCAAAAAAGAGCCCCCGTGTAGAAATCATTAGGCCTCCCTGCTCTCCTTTCAAGTCACTAAACGTATAGTCAGGGTCCTCACACCTCAATTTCCCTTCGAACATTTGAAATTCACGTAGACAAGTTACTCTGCTCACCGCCCTTCAAACGGCACTAGCGTCAAGATGGAACTGTCCATTGCAATCCCCAAAAATCCCTCCTTCAAAATCCCTGTAGAAGTCTGCAAACAGTGTAGTCAGTCAAATGATGCAACAACCTTCCAACTAAAGGAGGCCACAAATGGGAGGCAGAAATACTACAAAAATGGTTGAAAGTAAAATTGATAATTCCCGCCAAAGACTCTTGACCAATGAGAAACCGAGGCTACCCAACAAGATATCAATCAGTGTCAGGGGCTCATCCGGAAAATTTTCGCCACGTTTATTGAATGTAGACCCTGCGCTAAGGAGAACTCAACATATCCATCTTTTCACACTGGCCAAATTTTGATTTCAAACTAATCGTCGAGGCATGGACAAACAGCGCCGTAGCGACTTCCGGCTATAAATCCTCCAGGAAAAGCCGTGAAACTATGCGTGGAGGTGCTGCCTTTTCCAACTCAGAGAACCTATACCAAATAAATTGTTTAAGGAAATCATGCTAGACACCATTCATGATGCCATTTGGGTCAGAGCTGAGATGGGCGACGAAAGATTTCCTGTTTGGAAATGATTTTATAATAACCAAATTAATGAACGCTGCTTCTTTTCTACTAGGTCCCAAGCTGGTCAGTGGAGATTTCAATGCACCAGGAATTTGCTGACCCACTTTTTCTGCTCCAAATTACTTGCTCCCGTTCCTTGAAAGTATTCATGATGGCGGTGGGATCCAACAGGTAACTGACCCGGCAAGGAACGGCAATGTTCCTGATTTATTATTTACGGTAGGCTCAACACATGTAATAATAATAAAAATAATAATGGGTATATTTCTCGAAATTCGAGAGTCGTGCGCAAGGCAAGACCAAATTTACACAAAGAGGGCGCGGTGGAAATCGTAAAACAAGAATTTAGTCGTGAAGGTGCAGTGTCTGTGCTCTCATGAACATAAATTGCAATAAAATAAGCTGAACACGAGTTTTCGGGCTTTAAAGTAGAGCTAAATAACCCACCCCTGAAACTTTCTGGGGCTGAATACGAGTCGCGCACTGCCAGTCAATCGATGTTTAAATGGCATCAAACGTGCGTATCGCGGGCGCATAATTTGGCTGGGAAGAAATGGTGGATGTTGTCAAGTGGCCGGGTTCATCAAATTCAGGAGGGTAATATGGTAAAGGTGAAGACCAATATGGATGCAATAACGGGGTGGAGAAGAGCCAAAATCACACTGGGCACCATATGAAGTGGATGAACAATGGTAATTAACAACATTCAATAGTCAAAATGATGCTCAAAATGAAACAGCAGGAAAACTTCAAGGTTGTATCAAACAACTTACGGGAAGAAAATATATGAAGAATTGTGGACAGAAACACAATGAAACTTACAAAAATGGTCAATGAACTTATAAGGCTGGGGGCGGATTTTGATGTATGGCGGGAAGAAAACCAGTACGTGTAAGATTTACGATCAGCCCTCAAATACACATGCCTTGAATGACCTGTGTGTTGTCCCTTTTTAATATCGGAGATCACGGTGTTCTGTGGCGGTAGGGATCAGGATGTCCGGGGATTGTGCGGCATTTCAATAGTGTTAGTAACTGTCTGGCCAATCGTCGTGGTTCATCTAAGATGAGGCACCCGGGGAGTCATTGGCGTTGATTTGTTTTCTTAGGGTTACGCAGCCAGGTACTGGAGCGTCAGGTCCAGATAGCAGGGGGTGGGAAACCAGCGTAAAGTATGGAGTGGAGCTTTCGGCGAGAGTTTGCGTTGCATCCGTGGTCATTGGCGAGCCTGGAGAAGAGCCGGAGAGAGGGCAGTCCGGAATTCCTTCCAGCTGGTGTTAAGGTGAGCAAAGAAAGAAAATGGAAACAGCGATAACAGTCAGTTTCTTACGAAGATTACAGGTACCAGAAGACTGCCTTGAAATGCGCAGGAGGTGGTTTTCCGTTGATGAGACGCGTGCAACGAACACCGTCTGCTTTCTTCCTACAGGGTATAAGGCAAAGTCAGCCCTAGGCTGCATGGTCTTTATTTGGAACGCGTTCCTCTTTCATCTTCGCAGATGCAGATTACAGTGGTCTGATAGGACGGCTAGCGCAATGGTTAGGGAATAAAGTCCCTATTTATTCTGTTTGTGGAACTCGTCTGGTGTACATGCTACAGGGAATATGTTATAACTGATTATATGGTCAACTGCCGACGATTACTATGTCCAATTGCCAGAAAAGGTATAAATGAATGGGTCGCGAATGGCACCATGGGCTGGATGCTAGGCCACGATTTGCCATGAGAGGTCATAGAGGAAAGAAGGGAGAAACATAAGAATATTGGAATCAGTAATTTGTGTTAGAACAGGACGATAGCAACTTGTAACACATAGTAGTTTTAGTAAGCGTGCATGAATAATTGGGAATGAAGAAAAAGAGCAGTTGTTCTAGACGTCAGCTTACTTAACAGGTGTGCAGTTGGGAGGGACATGTTGCAAAATAGAGGGGTGGGTGGTGAAGCATAAGTGGATAGTCCGATGAGCTACTTCCCCGACCGTCCAAAAAAGTAGCCAAACGCTTATCTACCGGACAAGGGCGGTGTGGGGTTTCCCCTTTCGCAGGGTCAGGTCTGGGCTGGTGGCATGCATATCCATTGTAGAAGGTGGCCCATTCCTTCGCAGCCCGAGTGTAGTTTGGTTGCTGGGTTCAATCTGATCCAGCGCAGACTTTTTCTCTTTTTCCCAACAGAGGAATGGTCGAGCCCATATAGGTACTTTCCATAGTTCCTCCGCCTGACCTTAATTTTTCGCGTTGTTTCTTTTCGCAACTGCTAGGGGGTTATCTGTTTTCTCCACGTTCCAAGATGCTGAAGCAAACTTGTCGCAATCATTTGGGTTTTCGCATGGACTAAAGAAGCAAAAGTGGGGATAAGTAAGCGCACGGGGATGGCGGTTTATGCCGTAAAACACATACCTGTACGTATGGCTCCGTCATCTTCAACCCCTTGTCTTGATTTCATTAACGAGTGCTGCTTGAAACTTACTAATGCAAACTTGTGTGTTCCATAAGCGAAAAGTCCACCTGGACTAGCTCACCCTGGCTTGGTCATTTGCCTTTTAGATGTTCTTTTGCATTGCACCTGCTGACTAGATACAACCTACCTAACATAAAGCCATGTTTCAGCGATGACTAGAATCCCCTAACTATTCTAGTATGCAGCCCCAATTGGTACCCATTTTTCCTAACACCAGAAGACCAGGCGGCCGTCGATCGTGTATACTCTAACCTGCACAAGTAACTTGACGATATCACTCCGTGTCAAACTGTAAACATACTTCTCAAAAGAACTTGCTGTGAGCGAATAAGCCGTAAGCTCGATAAACCCCGGCGGGCTTTTACAAGACCAGAGATTTTTCTTTGTTTCTGCAATTATATTGACTGACTAAAACTGTGGAAAATACTGAAACACAGAAGCAGACACCAAGAGCTGGAAGCTCTCGATCATCCAAACCCAAATTTAACACCGGCGAAACCGAATAAACACAGAATCACCGCTTCCAGGCCCTCTGCCACTGAAGTCTCGCATATCATTCATAACGATAGATACGTAAACAACTTACAGAAGATTGCAAAGGATTTCGGCGAGTTCAATGCATCCGCCCTGGTAAAGGAAAACAACTGTTCAGCCACATGCCGACCTCGCTTGACTACAGGGTTCTACTCAATAATCTTACTTCTTTTGAAGGACGTAGCCAAGTTGCTGGTAAAAACCCATAACTAGCTACCACTCTGGAATCGGTTCACTATCTCCGGCTGTTCTCTTACTAGGTGGGATTGATATCTCAATTTTGCTGACAAACATTTTCAACTTTTCCACTACGTGCCACATCTCTCCGTCACGGTGGAAAGCATCTGTGAGTATACCTGTTCACGAGATGGGCACACGCTACGACCTTGTCGATTACCGCCCAATCAACCACAGCCCTATAGACTCCAGAATTACCGAACGCACTGTTAAGAATGGCCTAATCGCTTACCTCCTGAAAAATGAAATTATTAACACTGGAAATCTTGGCTTTCTTCACCAGAAACTTGCGTTACTTGCATAACTGACTGCCCAACTGCTATCGCTAATGCCATGGCTAATGAAAAGTCGGTTATAGTAATCTTTTTAAACAGGCGAATGACTTCCGGTAGTGTTCTGCCCTTGGATGCTAAAACATTGCATCCTACGGTGTTGCTGATCCAATCCTGTCGTGGTTTTAAACGTATCTGTCATCTGGGGGCCGGGTAGTTCAAGCAAATGTTTTCATATCTGAAACTAGACTAGTGACCATCGGTGCAAGCCAAGACAGGGTTTTGGGCACCCTGCTTTTCCTGTTGTACGTCGGCAATGTCTTCGATGTTATTCGAAACGGTGCCCGCTTTCTGTTCGCTGACGACATTAAAACTGTTCACACTTTTTGATTGAAGCCCTGATATCCACCATAATTAACATATTACAAGACTTAGCGTCACTCGGTTCCTAGGCAAACGACTGGACGATGGAATCCTCTGCTGAATAAAGCAGCACTTTGAGATAGAAATGCACTATACCCCAAAAAACTCAAACTTGGTAACCAAATTATCTACGTTAACTGTCTAGTTCGTGACGTGGGCCCAAATTATTCTGATAACTTTAACTTCTCAGAACATGCTCCCACAGAAGTTGCGAAAGCGAATAGTTCGATGGGGTAGCTACACAGGACTCTGAAGTTGAAAGAAGGCGAACTGCACCTTTTTAGAACCCAAGCAAACCCATGCTGGAGTATTGCTTTCTAGTCTATTTGAACATGAGGCAGCGGGACAGAGTAGCAATTTTAACGCCCAGCGTGCATTCTCCAAGAAGCTGGTCAGCTACGCCGCAAGCCTAAATTACATGGAACTATGTGAGTCGCGGAAACGTGATCCCTTGTAGCTCCAACGCACAACAGCTAACTTGGTTCCCTTCAACAATATTATTACGGAAGACAGCTGCATCTCCGCACCTCGTATTAGGAAGCCACTTCCATACTTCCTCCAAAACGCGAAGTCCATTACTGCTCTCAGTACTAAAGACATCCGTCAGAACCAAATTCTTTACTGTCGAACATTCGTCGTTATAAAAGAAACTTCCCCCAAAATAGCGCATTTTATCTCCATAACCTATTGCAGTGAAAACGAAGTACGTAAAGTAGTTACTCATTCATCTACATCGCACATACTTACTGGCGCATCGAGTGTATGAAACTGGATTGGTTTTCTGGAAAACATCAATGTCACCGTGTCGTTCGTCGCGGAAAAGGAAATAAGTGTTCTTGCTCACATGACCGCAGGAAAAATCAAAATTGAGTCGGTATTTTGATTTCATTCTTTATCACTCCTCACCGATTTCTTTGGGTCCGTTTTACACTATCGAAACTTTTACCCGTTCCACAACTATAGGCCTAAGTGCTGGTTATTGGGTTTCACCAATGCATTTATTCCTCTTCGATATTATTTTTATCATTTTCATAAAACACCAAATAGCAGACCATCCCTTTCTTTGTCAATCCCTATTCGAAAATGAACCACGACACCAGGGCTGCTGCTTATATGAGTGCAGTTCCACGTCGGATGCACTTCATGCTTCTTCGGTCTTCGCGAATGCTTCATCTCGTTCAATAATCTGGCTTCGGATGCATAAAACATTTTTTGGACAGTGTATAGTGGGTGCTCGCCTAAATTTCTCTCTCTTCTACTCCCCTAACCAATTCCAATACAGTCGTCAAAACGGCGTGATATCCCTACGTCACCACCGTCTTCGAGTACCAACTTCCACCGGTATTTACACTTCTTAATCTCCTCCATCGCCTATCTCAAAGCAAATGACTTTGCTCAGTTGGGATCACCTTCGTTTTTGACAAACCCAAACGACTCGCCAGAGAAGAAAGTACGTTGAGATCTTGAATTCTTTCGTACTCCCTCCTCATCAATATCTCTGTTTCCATTTTAGACACTTCAGACCTCATGGTATCTCCGTGAACAAAGAGTTCAATGTGATTTTAATTGTTTTCTTAGAGGCAGTTTTCAATTACCATGCCTGTTGTTTCCGACCGCTTTTTATGCCTCGAAAGCATGATCGCCTACAGTGGGTACAATCCATGATTTGTAAACTGTGAATGTAGTTATTCCCCAGTGCATCATTCTTTTCTGGCTCCTTGCGTATTTTTATCTGTTGTCGTTTTTCATTGACCATCCGCCAAATACCGGTTTGTTTCTCTTTACTTTTGAGCAAAAACGAGCCACACACTGGAGCAGTCTGTCCACCTTTTTAAACACACCAGCATTGCTAACGAAGTCAGACACCACCCAATATCTTGGGCTGCAATATACTCTGTGGTATATTCATTTTATGAGCTGCTGGCACGATTGATCGCTTCTTAATCCACGGCGTTCGGAAAAAGCCAGACCGCCGCGGGTTATTTTTTCATTCCAGGACGTTCAGTTTTGTTTGCATGTAAAAATTACTTTAAACTATGGCAACCGCGGTTTCGGCTCGCCGGAGATTGTCCGCCCCTGGAAAAATGGTGTTCCGCCTCTCCTAAATATATCATATTTGCATTTCTTCCTCCTTCTAAGAAATACACCGATGTTACTATGATAGTGCACAGGGCAGTCAGACCCACCGCTCAAGCCGGCACACATTAAGCAGGCTGCATGAATGCAGAGGTGTGCGGGTATAGATAAGTTGGCGGATCACACCTGCGTTCACCACTCAACACCGCACGATTTTTTCAGGTTGGGTGGCCAACAATCGTCCAGTCACACCCAGTAGCACTTTTGTGGCAAACAGCCCTCTCTTTTCCATGTTCACGTGATCCATTGTGAACTGGTTTCCTCTCGTTCCTTCCCAGAGTTCTCTTGCCAAAACCACAGAAGACGGACTCACATAGATAGTCATTTTACTGGATTTTTATGACCTGGCCTTCGGTTTTCATCGCAACGTTGTTCATCGAAATTCCTGAGGACTATCGCTTCTCATGAACTTTTACTCTGCTTTGCAAAATTTGTCAGCAGACTGCTGCTTGCAGCATTCCTTCTTTGCTAGAGACCATCAGTCATTGCCTCATTTGAGGCCGGTTCCCCTTCTTTTTTCCAGCTGCATCTCTACCACAGGACCCAGCTAAAATTCACGAAGTGAAATGACCCAAAAAATACCTTATGAACCAGACTTAAGATTACGCAATTTCTATTCCGTGTCGCAAACTCCATCTTACCAATTAACTGAGCTTCCAATATTTAGCGTTTCCTGCTGCTAGTGTCCACCCAACATACAGCTCATAAGACTACGGATTCCTAAGAAACTCCCTCTAAAATTCCCGTTCCTTGATGTATTGCTTTTTTTCTTGCCACACGTTATCCCTTCTATTGTCCAATTCGGCTTTATTCCTTACCACGTTGAGGAAATTTCTGGTAGCATTATCGATCCGTTTCTCCCATATGACCGCCTACGGGATGGTCAAGATGGGCACCAAGCGATGCAGGCGAGCAGATTCCTTCGAACTCTAATCCCCTCACGCAGAAATTCTTTATCGTTTGCGCCCTTTCCATACAAATGTGACCTGACATAAGCATTATTATCAATTATATAGTCCCCTACCATTTGCACTTGAATGCTTTTTGTTACTATCGTTGCATGTCATGGTCATGCGCAATGCATGTCTTGCCACCGCCCAAGAAATGAAATATTATTATCATTAACACACTCCACTGGGTATGCTCTCTGTAAACGGTCTCCCAGTAATAATCAGTTTGTTTAAAAGATTCAGGTCTGCACTTTTCTCGCTCAATCAACATCCACGAGCGATTTCCCAGTTTGCTAAGGCAAACAGAACTAACGGCATCATTCGTAAAATATTTCAAACTCCAAGCTGCAAGCTAATGATATACAAACCACATGTTAGACCACAGTTAGGTTACTGAGCTGAAATTTTCTCAAAGATGCTCGTAGATTATCCTGCTGCAACAGAAAAGTTACAACGTCCAATAAAAAAGAGAATTCTCGTTCCCTTATCAAACCTTAGATGAAGAGAATGACTCTATCTGCCACACCTTGACCGTCTTTAGCTACGTCGTATCAAGCTGGACCCCAAATTTCTTTTCCAAAATCCTAAGGTCGCGAATATTGAGCTAGAAAACCCGTCCGGTTGGCTAATGGATTTTCATACCCCATAGAAATTGACTGTTATCCTTATTACCATAACGTGGAATAAAAAGCAACCACAAAGCACACACTAGTGGCCCTCAAAGCTAAGTTTTGCTTTTTCACTTTACTTTAATTGAATTTACTTAACTCTCCATGAACTTCGACCAGAGTTGCCCAGGTAAATTTATAAATCTGCATGTGTGCTCGTGTGCATAATTATGAATTTTGTTTGGAGCGTCCACCTACCCCATGGCTAGAAACTCTAGCTTCTCGGTCGCTCACTAGACTGAACTTTACTCTCGCTTCCATTGATCTGCCGTCTGCACAGTTCCTTCCTTCTAATTGTCGAATCAAACCAATTTCACCAAAGTAAGGGCTATCAGGTAGAAACTCTCCACGTTAACTACACCTCAAAACAACTGCTCCAGGAACTCTGCTGCGTTGCGATTTGGTTTGGCAATTTTGCCTGATACCTGCTGCCTATGTCTTTCTCGTCCTAGCCAGTTTCATGCTCACCCGGCTAATTCAAATTCCGTTCAGCATTTCGGCATCCGATCCTTCTGGTAGCCATAATTCTTCAATTCGTGGTCTTCACGCGCTCTGTTTTTGTCTCTCACATTGCATACTATAATATTTTCTCCCCGTTGGCATTCCACGCCGCTTTAAATTCCTCCAAATATGTAATTAATTTTTGAGGATCCCCACCAATTGGCGGCGACAGCCATCGTCCTTCAGCCAAATTTTGCGTTTGCGATACGCACCTTTGATGCATTCAAACGCAGTATTACTCGCACTGCAGTACTGGTAATCAGTCACAGAAAAATTTTTGCGAATCATTATTTAGCTTTGATTCAAAACTGGAAACCTTGTGCCCAGCAAATCGCATAGCCTGTTATGATTTTGTTAGCGAAGACATTGCATTGCATGTCTGGTTTTGTTTTTCGTGTCTGCACTGAGCCTTCCTTGCACAATTTTGATCTTGCCTTGCGAATGACTCTCGCAAATGAAAAAATATACATTATTATTATTATGATTATTATCATTACTGAGTGTATCTTCGAAACCCATTTGATTTTCTCACCGAAACAACTAATAGCCCATAACGTACCATGTCGGCACTTCCATTCCGAAATTTGTGCCGGCAACTTTGTTTCGGTTTGCTAATATAACCTCAACATATGGCTGGGGCTCAGCCTGCTAACGGTCATCAGAAGTCTCTAAACGCGAACGCTGGTCTCAACACTCTTTGCCGGTCCCAGTGCGACAGAAATCCCCTAGCTCCTGCTCCAACTCCTTCGGTGCTTGAATTACCGTCTTAAGGTTTTATGCAAAATGTGTTCCAATCTGCTTTCGTTTTTACGTGAATGCCGTATTGTGGTCCGGGGTTCCGATTTACAGCTGTGAAATGTCACATAAATTACGATTATACCGCAGTCGTCTTTAGATTTTACCTGAACCATCACATGAGACCCATTTATCGGTGTAGTTGATAGTGCCTTTCGATGAATGGCGCGGTTAACGCACCCAGCACGGACTCATAAGGCCATGGTAGGTATTGTTTTGCGATGATTTCTTGCTTGCCGGTGGTGACTGCATTCTAATACATCAGAAATAAGAAACCTAAAAAGTTCAACATGGGTAACAAAATGCCTGGTGTGGCTGATCTTTTCGTTCAATCACCGCCAAAAGTGAGCCAATCATTTATGTATTACCTTTCTCTTGGTCATATACTAACGAATTTCAGTTACGGCCTCCGAAGTGGTAAACGGACCCTCAAAAGGCAAAATGGTCGAATTGTTTTGCGTTTACTGAGTTTTGCAAAGCACCGGAAATGATAACCGGCGTGATGCGTAAGTATGCTCGGCTGATTTTACACATCGTCCGGTCTTCACCCAATTCAGTGCTTGTTTGTCAGTAGATACCACATAGACGACATGGTACAGTATACTACAACACAGCTTAGCCAAATCCGACCATGAATGTTACGAAATTGTGCAGCATACAATTGTCAGCCTTCGCGCTACGCATTTCCCCCCTTTCTCTTCATCCTGAATTTTTCAGATACACCTCGAAGAGGAAAATTGCATCATCATGTACATGTGCACACAGTGTTAGATCGTAATGTTTGGTGTGATGGCGGTCACAAAACTGGCCATTGGGATTGCGGACTGCTTCTGCTTTAACACACTTGACGCACACCAGCACGAAACATCCGGCTCCAACCTTGACTTTAAAACCCCCTTGGTATTCCAGAGACTCGTTTTAATCCCTCATTGCAGCCAGCTGTATCAACACTATATAGATAACATTCAGCATTTCTCCCAGAGAGAATAAGTACCTAGCATTTTCGCTCAGTTTTGTCGCACAATTCATATTCCTTTATTTGATTCTCTTAGAAACCAGGCAGAAACCACTGTATGGCGTTTCTAGCATGTCTATTCCGCTAGCTTCTGCCATCAGCTGAGACATATTTCAGACTGTTCGTCTCTCCCTCTCTTTCGTTTTCACGCTTACCTTCCCCTTGCCACCTGAAATTGCAATAATTGATTACATGACGGCCCTAGCACGCGCAACCAGAGAAAACTAGTGGTGCTGCTATTGTCCCATAATTCCTGCCCGGTTCTTCTACAATCAAGCACTTCTGACAATGGTCAAGCCGCCATCCGTATACTAAGAGAAACAGAAGTAGTACAATATCAGTTTCAACTTAGGGCGAAGCAGGTGTCACTCTGGGAACCCAAGCACGTGCCTAGGCCCCTGCCGAATGCCTGACGCCTGCGCACCATAATACACCCCGCTGTGCCAAGCCTCACGGACATGGGACTAGGGTGTCCCTGCTAAGCTCAACCTTCACACAAACCTCTACGAATTTCACAGCCCAGCTGTCGGATGCGCACCTGGTGAGCAGAATGCAGTGTACCCTTAGTAACCGGTACCTCATGCAAATGGCCTTAGTTATTCTTCATCACGTTTAGCCGCAGCTGACTATCCGTTCTTTTGAACACCCACGAAGAAAGACTAGCCCAAACACTGTGACAGCCCACAACCACCGACTTACACATTTTAGACCGTGAAAACTATCGTCGCTCACGCGTGCACCACATATACTTCTTTGCAGTTTGGGTTCACAGAATTCAAGGGGCTTTTTCTGATATCATTAGATTCCGTTTCTACCTTGGGTTATTCCAATTTTCTTCATGTTCCGAACTTGAATTGCCGGGTATCGCCAATCTCCTTTGGTATTAAGCGTTTGATCAGCAATGGTCTTGGCCTCACTTCATCTGAAATTGATTTCTCCCTATCACACCATATTGTCCTTTCTTGATGTTTTTAACCATTGGAGTTATCTCAAGAGCATCCCGCCCATTTTGTATGCTGTTAGATCACCCAAAAATCGTTCAGATGTGGAATTTCCTCTGCGGCTCACTGGCAGCCCACTCTCATTAACACTGCTCCAATTAAGTCCAGATGCAGATGCTTCCCTGCTAAAAAACACTTTTGCCGGTGGACATCGAACTTCGTATCTTCTGCTTCACACCATCACTCAATGAAGAACATAAACAGGTGTGCCCCCGCAAATGTTTTCCGTTTGACACAACGCACCCTTCCTTGATTATCTATGTGTATTGCTGTCATAATTTAACCCTGGTGTTAATGTATGTTTGATCGTCACGTTTTTATCATGCCTCAGCGGATGCCCCTGTCAAATCGAGCAGCGTAGGTAATGTTATCATTAATAAATTAGAAGGATGCAGACTCTTGCCTGTGTTATGCCTACGCAGCCCGATCTTCTTTGTCGGTGTTACCGGTTAACGGCCACCCTCAGTTCTCTGTTGTATTAAGCATGGTTGAGGTAACCCCGTGGATGGCTTTTAGCTTCTATGGTAAACGTATATTACACCAACCCTAGTGCCTCCGGACAGCCGTAAACATGACTTCATGCATTCTTGTGCAATGCAGGCACGTCTGGATCTCCTGATGTGCCCGAAAGCTTGCATACCTGCGTGTATTCTGCTGCGCTGCTCTCTCTCCTTCCGATTTGAATTACATTTTAAAGCAGAGGAAAGATTCGCGGAAGTCAAGCTTTTTGGAGATACGCTACCAAGGCACGTTGACGCCTTAGGTATCAATGGGCAACTGTGGGAAAGCAGCCCTTACGGAGAAAACCACCCAAGTTCATGGTTTTCCACGACCTCCACTTTTCCGGTAGCCCATCACTTCCCCTCCCCTACTTGAACTGAGTAGCGCAGGGTCACTCCGATCAGCTGTTGCCGTTAATCAATGGCATCTATCTCAAACTTCCTGTCTCCCGGGTCAAAATCGGAGTGTACGTGATCAGTAAAGCACCCAGTCTGCTGGCTTTTGTATTATACTGGGGCTTTTTTCTGGATAGGATTGGGAATCTTGCTCCCAAAGTTTGTTTTTCCAGTCCATCTCGTGCCCACTGAACATGAAGAACATTATTGTCTCTCGTCAACAGCACTCTTCATTGTGGTGTCCCCGTAAATAGTCAACGGGGTGGTTCTTTACTCCCCAGG